>JAFIRS010001755.1:0-299873 GCA_018342105.1 Gonioctena quinquepunctata | reverse complement strand
GATTTTTTATCTTGAGTTTCAGAATATCAAAACCGGAAGCTGACCACCTTGAAACCCCGGGTCCTTTTTTTAAAAACAGCTTCTGCTGTCTCGGAACCCCAAACGGGGTTTGGTTTTCACAAAAATTTTTGGGACCCCTAATAAACAAAATTTCATAAGATATTAAAACTGAAAACGATTAAAAAATTTCCCCAAACCCCATAGTAATCCTTTTTTCATTTACCGCCAAAAAAAAAATCCGTTTTCTGAAACTCTTTAGTTATTGGGGTGGAAAGCCCAAAATCCCAAATTTAAAAAATAATTTTTTTTAAAAGTATCTATAACTTGGAATAATTTCCGGTAAATTTCCCCACGCCCTTTTGAAAACCTTAATTTCGGTAAAAATAAATTTTTTTTTATTATAAACCAAAAAACCCACCGATCGTGTTTTTTTTAACATACTAAAGTACAATAAACAATTTAATGGTCCTGAACTGATCGAAAACCCCCATAACAATTTGGATAGACAAATCTTTTTCTTTCCAGGGATCTTTTTAAACCCAATTGCGGGTTATAATCGTTGGTTTAACTAAAATTTTTATTCTTCTATCTAACAATGCCTTTTTATAGTCAATTCCTTCTTGACAAATTGCCCCACCAACAAAAAAATTTTTTAAAAAAAAACCCGAAAAAATTTTAGCCCGGGCTTGGACTGGGGAAAATGAACTGTTAAAAGGGGGAATCCGTTTCCCTTTCAACCCAAAACCCTAAAAAACGATTACGGGCCCAGACGGTTTTTTTTCAATTTTTTCAAATTTTTTTTTTAATTTTCGGGTTTTTTTTCTCCCCCTCTTTTCTTCCTTCTATGCTCAACCTCTTGGGTTAATCAAAAACCACGTTTCCCGACTAAAAATTTGTTCCAATTGCGGGCTTGTTTTGGCTAAGAGTTTTTTTATTTTTTTTTTCGGTGTATTTGTGGTTTAATTTTTTTTTAAAAGTTTTTTTTTCTTTTTTGTGGTAAATTTTCTAATTACTACCTCTTGTTTTTATTCTTCCAAAAACCTTACCCACCTTTTCAATATTACCAGTTAAAATTTTTATTATCTCTTTTTCCGTTTAAAAAACTATTTTTTTGGGGCGGTTAGTTTATTTTTATATGTATATCATTCCACCTCTCGAATTAAGTTTGACGGTTGTGGAGAAAAAAGTAATGAAAAGAGGATCTTTTGTCAACTAATATTTAAAAGTTCCAAGTGAAAAAAAAAAATTTTCCCCCTTTTTACCCTAAGGGTGGATAATTAATTTTTAAAACAAATTGTCAATATAGGTATACCCCCTCTAACAAAGAAAAAAACCCAAATCGAAGCAGAAAAAAGTTATGCCTATAGAATCGGTTAAACCGAATTAGGGTGGTGATTATCCTTCATTTTGTTTTCCCCGGGGGTGGATTTCATCTTTTATATTCAAATGGGACCAACTTCAAGTACCCCCTATCCACTAAAAAAAAATTATCAAAAACGTCTCGAAAAAGTTTGTGGGTCAAACAAAAAAAAAAATATCCCCTCGACTAGAAATCTCCCCCTTTTTGGTTTCTGGTTAAAATTACTAAAAAGTTTAAAAAAAGTATTAGGGGGCATTTTTTCCTTTTTAAACAAGTACTGATTGTCAGGAACTGTTTGGGGAAAACTTAATTTTTTTTTGGCCTAAAAATTTTGATTTTTAAGAGAAACAAAAAGGGGGAGGTTTTTCCCCTTTTTTTTTGTATGAACCCATAACCCGGGAATTTTCTTCGTGAAAGTTCCAAAATTTCCCCTTTAATTTAAAAAAAACCCCCTAAAAAAAACAAAAAAAATAATCACCACCCTCTAATTTTTTCCCTTTAAAATAATAATAATTTCATTTCTCAAATTAAAGTCAGTTTTTGGGTAATGTTAATTTTAAAAATTGGAAAAATCCAAACCCGTATTTAAAAATTTTTAGATACAAATCAAATCAACCAAAACTAACAAGTAAATATAAAATTAATTGGTAATTTATCTCTATCATTGATGGGAAAAAACCCCCATATTTGAATTGAAACTTTCCTCAGTCTAAAAATTTTAGTTGCTCGAAAAATTTCCCAAAAATTTAAAGTTCATTTGAACAGCAGTTTCTTCAGCCTATATTTAAAAAGAGAACTCGGGAACCCTTTTTAAAATCTTCAGGAATATATTTAGTTTGATTAAAATCTACCTTTTTCATCAACACTGTTCTATGAGCATTTGCCCAAAAACCCGGGAAAATTTTGGTCGTATTTAGGTTTGAAAGATGTTTGTTTTATAAACGGTTCTAGAATATTTTCCCTGCGACTGTCAGAATACCCCAGTTCTTTAAATGATTTCGCATGATCCCTGTATCCTAGTTGAGCAATTATTCTTATCACATTTTTTTTTAAATTTGGGGAATCCCTTTGAGGCTGTACCAGTGCCCCAGTTCAAATTCCATAACAAATTTGGGAAAAAAAATTTGGGGATAAGGTTTTCAATACATTGATACTACAATGGTTAGACATGAACCTAATGGGAGCAATTTTTTTAAAATTTATTACAGAGTGCATCAATATGGGGATGCCAGTATTTTTCGGTCCAGAACAATTCCGAGCATTTTCTGTTTCAACTGGGCTTATTTTTTCATTATTTATAGGTATATCAATATTTTTTGGGACTGGAGTAGAGAATATGATGATATTAGTTTTGTTTTTTGTTGATTTTTAAAATTATTCTGTTCTGACCAAAGATTTATTTTACGGTATATATCTGCTGGGGTTTTCCTTTTCCATTTTTTCTTCTATTATTAGTATGTTGGTGTCATCTGCGTAACTGGTAACAAATGTTAGGTGTTGTTGCTAATAAATTTTTTTGATCAGCAAACCCCAAAAAAATAATGGACCCAGATTAGATCCTTGGGGGGACACCCTGGCTAATTTCAGATTCCCTAATGCATTCGCCAATTTTGACTCTTTGTTTTCTTTTTTTGAGATATGATGTAATAAGTCATGTGGTACCCCCCTTTTATACCTGATCTGAATATTTTTGAAGTCAACAGGGTCTACACAGTCAAAAAGGGAGAGAGAAGTCTATGAAGAGACCTAGAACACATTTTTTTTGGCAGGGCATTGAAAACGGTTTGGAACTCCATAGAGCTGATTCTGTACTTTTAGACTTTGGGGAAACCCCGCTGTATGGGACAAATTTATTGTTCTCAAAAAATGGTTAATTGTCTTTTTTTATTTAGTTAAATGGTTTAGGAGATTGAGAGACTTGAACTAATTTCTCTATGTTATCTTTTAAATTTTTCCCAAAACCTTTTTAGATAGGGATATTTGCGAGTTTCAAATTGTTTGGGTAGATTCCCTTTGAAGAAGATAAATTTAGAGGAAAGAAAGGGGTGCAAAGTTCATACTGACATTTCTTCAGCGGTTTTAAATATAGTCATACCACAGGCATTAGAGTTTTTTAGTTGTCAAAAGCTCATTTCATCATTCTCACACATCCGCCATGAAGAAGCTGTTTACGTTTGACGATACATTGTCCCCCCAAAAATTTTGAATCAGATTATACCGGCATTACTTTTTACTGGGTTCTTCGATTTGGGTGATTATTTTTTTATTCGTAGGGTTTAAACCCTTTTATTGTCATATTTATTTCGAATAATTATCCAAACGGGAAAAAGGTGATAATTGATTTTTCACTTTGAAAAATTCCAATGTTAAAAGATTGCTCCAATCCGTCACAATCAAACCTTAGGGGGATGGAATGGGATACAAAAAATAAAAAAAACAAAAAGAACAACAAATAAATTTATATTACAAAAATAGTGAAAGTAATAACCCTTTTTAATTTTAAAAATAGTTAAGAAAGGGGAAAAAAAAATTTTGGAAGTAAAAAAAAAAATAGGAAAATTAAAAATTTAAAAAAAATAAAAAAAACTTTTTAAAAATGCAATACGGAAATGAAAAGTAAAAAAAATAAACCTTTTTTTCTTTAAATAAGTCTAAAAAATTTAATGTTTTAGTGGGAAAAAAATCAAAAATTAAAAATTTTTTAAAAAAAAATTTTAAAGTCACCCCAATATCCATCTTTTTTTCCCCTTACCCAATTTTGCTTTTTGTTTGGCGCCGACTAAAATTAGTTACTTCATTGGGTTTTGGGCAGTTATTGGACAAGAAGGTTTTTTTATTTTTACTTTTCAGTTCCGTATTTTTTCCGATTTTCCTTTTTTTAAAAAAACATTACCTTTGGGAAAAGGCTTCCATATTTTTTTTTTTTTTATGTTTAAGGTTGGTAAAAAGCTTTTGGGGCTGGCCCGTTTTGAAAATTCACCAACAGAGGGGCCTTGTGAGGAGGCCTGGGGAACTTTTGTGGGGTTATATATTTTATTTATTAAAAATTATATTTTTTTTTTTTTGGGGAAAAATTCCACTCAATGTTCCATTTACCCTTCCCTTTACCCCCGGATGGCGTGCCTACTAAATATATGTTCAAAAAAAAAAAACCATAATTTAAATAAATAATTTATTTAGAAAAAATTTTGAATTTTTTTAAATGACAATAAAAAAATTTACTAGATAAAATGATATAAAAAAGGTAACAAAATCTAAACAAAAAAATATAATATTTACGTTATACCTACCAAAAATTTGAATTTTTCCCCTGGTGAAAAAAAAAACAAAAAAATACAGGGAGATCAGGGGGATTTTAAAAAAAAAACCCACACCCTAAACGAAAATTCACCCAAAAATTGGCTCGAACCCCACCCGCACTTATATCAACTCTATCGATAATGGGGTAATGAACAAACGATCTTGAGACTGGAGGGCAAAAAGTGGTCTTGTTAATTTCAGACGAAAAATGACCTTTCCGCATACAACTGTAACAGGTTGTTAACAGTAATAGATAAAGTATTGGGAAACGGTTTTCCCCACCAGCGTGTAAAAAAATAATTTTTAAAGGGTTTTCGGGGGAAAACTTCCCCAAAACCCCCGCGATGTAGCTTCCCTCATCCCGTTTCCCCCCAAACTGAATAAAAACCCCAAATAAAAAGCATTTTTCAGATCTTCATCAAATTTTGCCGCAATTTTGAAATTTATATAAAACCGAAATGTTTCGGCCCATAATAACGATGATAAATCTGTTGCGACTACATAAACCCGTCGGTCAGGTTGACGGGTCTTATCGATATCGAAGTCTAGCAACGTCGGGGTGTTAGTCGAAGGGTGACTACCGGACGGAATTCCCGTTAAATACCCTTTACAACGTTGGCGTAAAAACCACCAATATCAATTGCGGAAGTTTTTTTCTATAGGGGCAAATAAAACTTCTTCGCTAACACGAGCGTATAGCGAAGAAACGGAACGAAAATAATCTGTACTACTTGTATACGTCTCCGTCGCAAAAGGGGGGCCCGCTGGTCAACGTGGACTTGGTGACTGCTGCGTTCAAAACCGTTTCGTCTGGGCCAATAAGTCGGACATAAAGCGGCGGTGTGTCTATACGATGAGGGTCATAAATCACGCGTTATATGTTTTAAAAAAGCTCTGAAAGAATAAAACCAGTGCGCATGGGTCTTGGTTTTTCCGATCGAAATATTTTTTAGGATATTAAAATATCTAAATTAAAAAATTGTTATATCCCCCCCGGCTCACGGTTTCGCCGAAGGGATCTTCTGCAATTGTTTGGGAAAATTTGGCATATTGCAGCGAGGGGTCTTACAATGAGCACGGATGGGGCAAAATTCCTTCGGGGGGGGCGTTGAGATGTCGGTCCCCGGGTTATTTGATGTTGAGCTCGTTAAAGAACCCAACTCTGAAAAAAGAGGGTTGGGAAAATTTTTCCGGTTTTTGGGGGGAATTTTGCCACCCGTCGGGTCTTGGTAGAGAAAAGGCCGACGTTAAATAAAAAAGAAGGAAGGAAGGACTAATAAAACGTTCACGTTTAAAGTCGTCAATATAGGTATAGTTTTCCCAAATCAATTGAAAGCAAAAAATTTGCGGGGGAAAACCTGTGAGCAGCATGGCGGAAATCAATTTTATTTAGATTTTTTTTCCAAAACGTATTTCGGAAAAAAAACCACTGGTTTTGATCTTTTAGGGTTCCAAAAAAAACGTGATTTTGCCTCCCAAAACACCTTTGTGATTGATTGGGCAATCGGTTTTAAAAGCAGCATCACCAAGTCCCCGGGGCCAACCCTCTTTGCCCAAGGATACAAAATAAATTTTTTTTTTCCCTTTTTTTACCCCTGTTACGAATGATTTTATTTCCCCTTCTCAATTGATATTGATGGACTTCCAAAAATTAAAAATTATTCAACGCTGGATCAAATAAAAATTTTCTCAACATGTGAACGGTTAAACATAAATCAACTAGATGTTGAACTAACATTGCTAACCTGATCATCCAAATGTAGATAGGCGGGGGTGGTGGGCCAAATACAACCGTTTAAAGGGCTTGGTTCCTTTTTTTGTTAAAGGCGGAGCATTAACTAGAAATTAAATTTTGAAAGGAAAAGAGGCCATTCTTTATCAAATTTCGTAGTAGCAGAAAATTCAAAATTTTAAAAAATTTTTTTTTTTAAAATTTAAAGTGATTTTATTAACGGGAAACCTTGGGGCGGGGGCCTCTAGAAAGGGGGAGGCCGGGGGGCCCCTTCCACCCTTAAGGCCGGTCTGGCTACCAAAAAATTTCCGGGGAAAAAATTTATTTTTTTTAGTCTCCAGTCAATGAATCTCTGAACAATTTTTTTAGCGTTCCATATTTTTTTCGGATAAACATTCGTTTCCATTTTTCCCAAACCATAAGTTGGGGGGAGTTAATTTTGTTCTCCATCATTAATTTGAAAAAAGTCGGTATTATTTTTTAAAGTATGATCTTATAATTATTAACTAGAACTTATTTTGATTTTGACAGTTACTAGATACGCTGCCCCTTACTTTACGTTACATTTTAATATATTCAAACTGTGAGTTTTGTTTACGAAAACTGTGAGTTAGATTTTATTTACGAAAATATCCCTTTTAAAATTGGGTTTTATTGATAAAATACAAAATAAAATATATGGATGATACTATTTGATCAAAGAATAAAGTCAGATTATATAAATTATATGAAAGTCGTCGTCCGTTCCGGCTTATCCTTGCTAACGGCGTGGGGTATGGTGTCTATTCCTGCATCTTGCTGGCTTAGCGTGACATCATTTTGTAACTTGTGCGAGTTTCCCGTGCGTAATGAGGTATTTACGGGGGGCCAGGCCGATCTAGAATTCGCCCCTGCAAATACCAGATGTCGCCCCCCAAGTTTTTTCTTATTTTGACTAATATTTAAAAATTGACGTTATAAAACTTAAACTCATCACCTTTTTTTTTTTTCTTTTTTTTCTGAAGAGTTGATTCTTATTGACAAAGCTTTAAAATAGAAAAAAAAAATATAGAAAAAATTTCGATAATTAGATAGTGAATGTCAAATGGATAAAATGTACAAACATAAAAGATAAATATTACATATATGAATAAAACATATTGTCAATCTCCTTTAAAAGAAGGACTATTGAAACAACACATTATAAAATAAGATGTCATTAACAAAGGGTAACTAACAATTACCACCCTTAGGATTTAATAGCAGTCTTGTGTAATAAATCAAAACATATGAGATAAAGAAATACAATAAAATAAATAAATGTCAAGTGGATAAAATGTACGAACAAAAAAAGATAAATATTACATATCTGAATAAAAAAACATATTGTCAATCTACTTTAAAAGAAGGACTATTGAAACAACCCTTATAAACAAACACATTAATAAAATACTATGTCATTAACAAAAGGGGGTAACTAACTAACTAACAATTACCACCCTTAAGATTTAACAGTAGTCTTGCATAATAAATCAAAACATGGGGATAAAAAAAAAAAAATATTCAATAATATAAACATCCAGTATCAAATCAATTCCAAGGAACTTATATATCATCATAATATTCCGCGGTTATAATAAGCTTTCTGCAATAGAGCCTTTTACAGTCTTTCGAAAGTTCTTCAGAGAGTTATGTTTCTATAACTGGCTGGCAGATGATTATATTTTTTTTGCTTTCATACATGATGGGTTTTTTTGTCAGACTAGATTTAGGTAAGGGAAAGGGCACAACCTTCATTTCTTGTTTATGTTTCGTGTTTCAGTAGGTGTTGAACCATATTTTTGTGTGGATGGGCATACAGTTTCCAAAATGAATAAACAACGAGTGATAATATTTGTTGGCTAATAAAAGTGGTTTGCAGTGATCGTGATTTTGGGAGCTTTACACAGGTATCGGATTGCTTTTTTTTGTAGAAAAAAAAACACATTGAAACAGCTGGTTATTGCAAACCCAAGGCAATGCCATACCTCAAATGTGACTCAACTAGGGAAAAGTAGACCATCCTAGCCGAGGCTACGTTTAATTCTCTTGAAACAATTTTCATTGCAAAGCAGCTAGAGGCTAACTTCTTGTTCAAGTCGTTACATGCTCATCAAATTTTAGCTTGTTGTCTATAATTAGACCTAGAAACTTAGTTTGTGGCTTATTTATTATAATCTGGTTATCTAAGTACAAATTATCAAAGTCAAACTTAAAGGTGACTAGATTTGTTTTTTTAAATTGAAGACAGAGTCGATTGGAGTCACACCATTTGCTTAATTTTTTCTAGATCGAGAGCAATTGATTCTTTCAAGTGATTTATGTCTTTGCTATGCCATAGAATGGTGGTGTCATCCGCAAAGAAAGTGAATTTTCCTTGGATGCGAATGGTGGCTAGGTCATTTATATACAATAAAAATAGAATAGGACCTAGTACCGACCCTTGTGGAACGCCCATTGCAACTTTAGCACTGTTAGAGTAGTTTTCCTGTATTTTTACTACTTGACTCCTTTCTGACAAATACGTGCGGAACCAGTCTAATGAGGAATTTCGAAACCGTAAAATGTAGTTTTGCAGTAATATCTCATGGCTGACACAATCAAACGCCTTGGAGAAGTCGCAAAATACCGCCGCTACGGTTTCTCCATTATTCAAAGTAACATATGTATTTTCTAGCAACGAGAAAAAGCATCATTTGTGCTTTTCGAGTTTTGAGAATCAAATTGGGCATGGCTTAATATGTCATTTCTGGTAAAATGTACCATCATTCTTCTTTTGACTAGTTTTTCTATTATTTTGGATAATGTTGATAATAATGAAATTGGGCGAAAGTTCGAGGGATCATCTGGGTCACCACCTTTGTACAAGGGGATTACAACTGCTTGTTTTAAGCAGGAAGGGACTATCCCATTCTGGAAGGAACTGTTAATTGCCTCAGCTAGGTGAGTAGGACATGGTCAGGTAGACTTTGAAAAATTTTACAGATAGGCCGTCCATACCCGATGAGCTCTTATTTTTTATTTCATTGATAACCTCTTTCAGCTCAAATATGTCACTATTTTCAAGGTGAAAATTTTGTGCAATGCTAACATACTTCAGATAGTCTAAAGGAGTCGACCTGTGAATTGAGATTGGTTGAGAGTTTGTGGCCTATGGAGCAATAGAAGTTATTTAAAATAGCAGGGTCAATTTCAATATTGATTGGTTGTGATTTATTTTTCCTCTTAGTTCATTAATTATCATCCAATTTCTCTCTTTTTTTTTTTTGATTTTTTTTAAACGATTTTTTGTAGTATGTCTCTTTTGCATTATTGATAACTTGTTTATATATACGTTTGTAAGCATTGAAATAAGTTATAAAAAACATTTTTGTACTTGTTTTCTTATGGTATGCAACGACCTCAAGTTTCGTGCAGATATTTTGATGCCTTTAGTTACCCAAGGTTTTTATTTTTTATTTTTGAGCTTTTGCAATGGAAAACAGTTCTCAAATAAGGTTGATAAGTAATTATGAAATGTATTGATAGGTTCCTCTGAATATTTGAGAGTGTTCCATGGTATCTGTTGACATTTCTTCTGCAATTTTATAAAAAAATTTGCACTAAAAATCCTGCCATACCTAAAACCATTTTTATGAGGTGTGATATTGAAGTTGTTGGACTGGAAAAATACTGCTTCATGATCAGAGATACCTGCAGGAATAGTACAACAACTAATACTATGTCTATCTAAATTTGAACACATATAGTCAATTATAGTAGCAGAATTTTTAATGATACGTGTTGGTTGTTCAACATGCATCATTATGTTGAAGGATGACAACAAATTCCTTAAATTTTCTCTAGCTAGGGAGTATTCGGCAAAATTTACATTAAAATCACCGGCTAATATGATGTGAGCATTGAGGCGGCAAGCTGGTATAAAAGAGTTTCAAGTTTTTCTTAAAAGGTATTCACATCAGAAATGGGTGCTCTGTAAAGGCAGATAAGGAATATATTATTTCTTCGCTCATGTACTAGAGAGAATTCAAACTCTTTTTCCACTATTAGGGAGTCATATCTATCTACAGCAATAAGCCTGAGATTGTGAATTTTATTTTCATTCCCTAAAATCATAGTACCACCATTCTTAAATTGATTCCTGCAATTCTTAGCAACTAATACATAATTAGGAATATAACAAGTTTCAGAATTTAGTAGCCAGTGTTCAGTTAGTAAGATGAAGGTTGGCAAACCCTGCTCCTCTACAAATATCGCAAGATCATCGACTTTATTTCTGATACATTGAATGTTCAATAATATAATTGATAATGTGCTATCACCTAATCTATTGTGGAGTTTTCTCGAGTTTTCGCTAAAAAAGAATTCAGTTCTGATGTATCACATTCAATTTTATCATTAGAAAGATTGGGGAGGGACAGATCATCATTCATTGAGACATTTCGAGGTGATATAAAGTCTGTTTTCGAGGTATCAAGAGTACTTTCATTAATATAAATACAATCATTAGGTAATATTGTTCTAAGTACTATTGTACTAGGTGACATGATGGAAGAAAAGTAATTGATCAAGTTGTCATATATGTTGAGCTTAGAGCGTTCATACTTGGATCCTGAGTAGAAAGTTACAGATGAATTTCTGTTACGATACTTGAAAGCTTTAATTCTATATGACAGGATACGATGTAGAGGCCAATCATTTACTGAGTTAATTTCAGGTAATAATAGGAGATTTGTTGATTTGCTTAAATTTAAAATATTTTTGAAGGCTACATTCAGAGTTGACATACAACTTACGTTATTTGAATTGAACATCACAATCACTAAGTCCTGTATAACGTCTATTTCACACACAACTATTTTGGACTTATTCAGTGCGTATACCAACGAAAAGTATATAAATCAGTTGTTCTACAGTCTACAGACTAGGTACCTAATCATTATAATTACCTAATTATAAAATAACCTTTCTGGCTTTCTGAGTGGCAAATTTATCAATAATTTCCGTAAAATCTATTTTTTCACAAATTTCGGATTCAATAGAGATGATGGCCAAATCTGAAAGCCTTTCTTGGGTCATATTATTTCTCAAGTAATTTTTAATTTGCTGAAACTTCTTTCTCCTGAAGCCACAGAAACAGGTAAGGTTAAAAAAATTCTTATTGTTACAGCAAAATTAGGAAAACAGGAAATGAGATCATTTTTGACTATGATTTCTAGTACCTCAATTGGCTGTTTCTTACCTGGAAAAATATCTTTGAATGAAGTTATTTCATTAAACAGTTGTATACCGTCTATATCTTTCACGATACTTCCTTCCTCCTGTACCTGTAACTTAATATCTAAGTCCATGCAGGCTTTCATGAGATCATCACTAGAAATGTTGTGAAACTCATACAGAAAGCAGAATATTGAAAAGCACTCAGATAATAATGTAAATCTTTCATTTACCGAAGAGATCGCGTGATCAAAATTGCAAAATAGAAAGAAGTCTTGAATTGCTGGAAGGGATTCAAAAGGGGTTCATCACTGCCCTCGTAATCAAATAAACGGACCTTTTTCCTGAGCCTCGAACTTGGAAATTCGGGATCAATACCTAAATCTCTAGCAAGTGTTGTGGCTGATTCGACAAATATTTTGAAATTATCGTCTGATCTTTGTGAAACAAAATATTTTTTTTAATTATCTAAGCCTTGAATGCATTCCGCGATGTTTAATTTAGGATTTTGAAGCATTTTACTCAGAACATTAATTCTTGATAATAAATCATGCCAAATCAAAATTGAACACAAAAATTTGAATGATTCAAGATTTTTAATTATTGATTTTGCACCATTTTTTGTTTTCGCGTCTCTGCTGGAATCTTCATTTAAGGCATCTAATGCGGTAATAATGTTTTTGAGGTCTTGCTTTAGAGGTCTAATAGCATTGATACGACTTTCCCACCTTGTTTCACTTAATGGTTTCAAAGTTAGACTTTTCACGTATTTTTTTAGTAAATCCCATCGATATGGGGACGCAGAAATCAAAATTATATACCTCTTGTACCATATAAAAAAATCCAGAAATTTCACCACTGGAGCTGGCAGCGTCATTAACGACGAGGTTTAAGGTATGAGCCGCACACGGCACGTATAATGCTCTAGGATTGATATCGATAATCCGTTTCTGAAGCCCTATATTTTTCCCCTTCATGTTCGATCCATTGTCCCTGACCACGTATATCTTTAACTTCGAGCTGCAGACTAGGTAATAGCTTCTCTAATAGAAAATTCCACAGACCTTCTCCAGTGGTATTAGTTACTGAAAAAAATCCTCGAAAAAATTCTAAAATATCTATTTTACTTTTACCATCAGTAGTGTTCACACATCTAATTACAAACGTTATTTGTTCTGTATGACTAATATCGGGCGTAGAGTCGAGAATTATAGTGTAATATTTGGCTTTTTTGACGATGCGTGTTATCTTATTACGAATAGATTCGGCTAAAATATGAATTACTTCATTTTTAAAATGCTGCCCTGAGTAGTGTGGAATACGTGTTTTTTTATCTTTGTATTTACTGATATTATTAAGGTGTTCTGAAATAACTGTATCAAATTTGGCCAACATCTCTACTGCCTTTAAAAAATTACCATTATCTCTATGATACAACTCCGTACTAGTTCCTCTGAATGCTAAATTTTGACTGGCTAAAAATTGTACTACAGCAATCATTCTTTCAATGATAGCGCGCCATCGCTTTTTCTCTCTATTGTAAACATTTTGTTGTTCCGCGTCAATAGTACAATTTTTTTCCATTCTCGCTTGTCACTAATTTCCAATATTAACTTACACTTGCACTTGATTATGTTTATGACCAGTCTTATTGTATGTTGATTCAAAATTAAATGAACATTTTGAAATGAAAATGGATTATATATAGTGGTGAAGTAGCAAAAAAATTCCGATGCCGCATCCCTTTAACTTTGTCGAAACAATCCATTTCTTATCTATAAAGAAAACCGCTAAAATAAAGCTTCTTTTGACCATTGACCTGCGAGCCGCGTGCCGACTGTGATATATATAGTCTTTAGTAGGCACGGCAAAAAAAAATTCAAAGGAGGCCGCAGCGGCGAAACCTTTGAAAAAAAGCCGACCGGCGAACAGCAGCATGTTTTTTTCAAAGGTTTCGCCGCTGGTACCTCCTTTAAAATTTTTTTCGCCGTTCCAACTGACATCGTAAAGACTATACGTACATAAATAAGCCGCCGCGCCGCACACAGGAACCAAACATACTTAGTCGTGTCAAAAATATGGCCCTTTGGTTTTATAGAAATTTCAATTTTATGCTGCATTGCCGGCTCTGCTATGAATTTTGCTCTCAAATGAAGAATGTGTGTAGATGAGAGTAGGAGAAGATACTAATGGACAATAGACCAACACACAACACAACTGAGCACTAACTTTTCATTTTTCTTCTTTCAAAAAATAGCTGATTGTTATAACTGAATGCGGTCTGCGGCCGCCCCTTAATTTGGCCGCCCGCGTGTGGTGCACGCGCTGCACACCTTCTAGGATCGGCCCTGACTGAGGCTGTGTGTCGTGTGTTTTTGCGTATTTTCTACACTGGTCGTAGGTGAAAGCTTGTAAAAATAAGATGTGTCGTAACTTCCTTCGTTTTCGAGATACAGAGTGTCAAAGTTTTTAGAAAAAATCAGTTTTTACAAGCTTATATTTAGTTTCACCTGTCCCAAGTTAAATTTGACCCTCTTCTAGTTGTAATTTGGCAGATGTTCATAGTTTCCGTGACAATGCATTATGGAATTTTTGTTAGAAAAAAACAAAACAAAATGGCGGTTCCAATATGGCGGACGAGATTTGTGTTCATGGTCCGATTCGATTCAAAATTGGTATGTGGGGATTTTCGGGGTCGAAGATTATGAATTTTTTGTCAAAACTCATGAATCAAAATGGCGGCTCCAAGATGGGCGACGATCTCTTTGATTATGGTCTCATTCTATTCAAAATTGGTATGCGGGGGTTTTCGGCGTCCGATATCATGATTTTTTTTGTCAAAATTCATAAATTCAAGATGGCAGAGGAGTTTTGTAATTATGGTCCGATGCTATTAAAAATTGGTATGTGGAGGTTTTTGGGGTCAGAGATTATTAATTTTTTAATGAATAGAAAATTGATTTTTCTGAAAACGTTGACACCCTATATCTTGAAAACGAAGCAAGTTTGGCGGTTTCAATTTTGTTTATGGACTATTAGCGGTTGTATAGAGAAGTTAAATTACACGTTGAAAAGGGAAACATTCTCAATTGAATATTGATAGAAAGATTTTTCGTGAATCGAAAATCCACGATTAAATGAAGTTATTTTTGTGAATGTCTAACAGAACAACTATTCCCAGCAAATACACTGGACATTGAACTACATCCGATAGATATTCTGAAAAAGCCCTAACTCAAAAGAAAAAATCTGAAATTGAAAATTTGAATTTTCATTCAGATAGTTATTTGATTTTCAATTCCAATCTTAATTAAGAACTCATAAAGATGAATGAGGCAAAGAAGAATGACAATTCAAATTTTCAATTTCAGATTTTTTCTTTTGAGTTAGGACTTTTTCAGAATATCTATCGGATGTAGTTCAATGTCCAGCGTGGCTTTAGCCGGGGAAGTAGTTGTTTTCTGTTAGACATTCACAAAAAATAACTTCATTTTAATCGTGGATTTTTCAATTCACAGAAAAATCTTTCTATCAATATTAAATGAGAATGTTTCCCTTTTACTATGACCTACAAGAGGTTATCTTGACGATGGAAGATAGTGACTAAAGTTTATCTTTCAGTCGCAGATGATTCCACATCTGATTTTATGAACATCCTGTTTATATTTTCAATAATCAATCTATCATACCCCATGACAGGTTTTAATGTCAGAAAACACTAATTTCAAAGTGTATCTCCAAAAGAAATGATTCTGACTTTTTCCATCTTTGCAAAGTGAGATTGCTTCTTGAAAATGTGTTTCCCATTTCTTCCGGTCTTCCTGATGATCGTGGAAGCGTGAAATAGATTTTCGTCGACAAAAATGTATTGAAGACCTAGTGAATGCGATGTCCCTCCTGCGTCAATGTTACGAATGATTTCTGGTGAGTACTCTCTTTTGGAAAACATTCTTCTTTGCCTCATTCATCTTTATGAGTTCTTAATTAAGACTGGAATAGAAAATCAAATAACTATCTGAATGAAAATTCAAATTTTCAATTTCAGATTTTTTTCTTTAAAGTTAGGGCTTTTTCAGAATATCTATCGGATGTAGTTCAATGTCCAGCGTGGCTTTAGCCGGGGAAGTAGTTGTTTTCTGTTAGACATTCACAAAAAATAACTTCATTTTAATCGTGGATTTTTCAATTCACAGAAAAATCTTTCTATCAATATTCAATTGAGAATGTTTCCCTTTTCAACATGAATACCCCACAAGAGGTTATCTTGACGATGGAAGATAGTGACTAAAGTTTATCTTTCAGTCGCAGATGATTCTACATCTGATTTTATGAACATCCTGTTTATATTTTCAACAAATCAATTAAATTACACGCTGTATTTACAGTGGTCCAATTTTAAAAGTTGCCAGTGGAAATATATTGGAAATGAAAAGAGATACTAAAGTTCAAATGACCAAATTGACCTTGACACTAGACCACTCTGAACTTACCTTATAGGAGAAAGTATAAGATGGAACGGCTGTACTTATTAACTGAGTTTTTTTTGGAGTATTTTTGACAATAACACCCTCTCACCCAAAAAATGGGTACCACTGGAAAGCATTTTCAAAGAGCTCCCCAATGATATGTCACACATGGGCAGAGGGGGTGAGAGTCTTTTGATGTTTCTTCAATTTCTGGGGTATTCCCCTGGCAACTTTTAAAATTGACACACGTCATATACTTTTTTAGTAAGCTTATTGATCCAATTAAACATATAATATTGAGGAGGTTTGTTGAAATTTGGATCAATTCAGTTAAAGAAAAACGATTGCTTCCTTGCCAACGTTTCGAATTTTATTAAATTCATCTTCAGGGCTCTGTAACAATGAGTTTTCGTAAGTTGAAAGGGTTAACATTTGATCACAAGAATTGGAACATTTCACAGTAAAATAGTTTATTAAAAAAGGAAAGACTCACCAAAAATTAGTTTTTTCGAGTTGGATGTAAATAAAAATAATACATAAACATACATTCCAGATACACATGAAAAACACTTTCACGGGACTGAGATGAAAAAATATCGACGAACCATATAGTTCTTTTATTGATGGAGAAAAACAATTGTGGTAAAAAACGATAACAAATCATTTAGGAATCTGACTTATCAAGTTGAAATAGGACGTGTTCAATCGTTTTATGTCTCTCCTGGTATTGACGGTGTCTTGGTGGACAATTTCGATCATTTCGCTTAAAAGTTTTTTTGACATGAAGGGTTTTTTATCAAGGATGATGGGGTTTTCGAAATCGAAAGAATGGCCATTTTCTCTAGTATGGATTTTGGGCATTAAGTTTTTTTGTGTCCCTATCGTATTCAGATATGCGTTTTTTTAAATATCGACCTGTTTGACCAACGTAGCATTTGTACAATTATACTGTGAAATGTTCCAATTCTTGTGGCCAAATGTTTCTTTATTTTTACTATTTCTTAACCCCTTCAACTTACAAAAACTCATTGTTATAGAGCTCTGAAGATGAATTTAATTAATCACAACAAACCTCCTCAATAGTGTCATGAAGCATAAGTTTAATGAATCCAAAATTTTAATGTTTCCTCTCCTAAAGGCCACAAGGGCATTTCAGTTCCTGTTCTGCACTCGTTTGTATCTCATAATTAAATCAATACCCTGTATAGAACATTGCAGAGAGAAATAGCAGGAACTGAGGTGTTGAATTACATTATGATCATGGCTATTCTCGATATTAGAAAATGTGTTGTGGGCTTGGAAAAAGTCCCGACAATATTATAACTTTATATACTGTTCTCAATATTGGAGAACTTATTTTCATTATGCAGTAATTCTAATCTTTTTTTTTTAATGTGATCTGAAAGGATTCCATGAAGATTTTATTTATTTATTATATACAATATTGATGAAAAGCAGTGATCTTACATCAAACAATACTTACCAATATATAAATTGTATGCGTTGAAAGAAATCCGACCAGAATTGTTCCTAAAAGTCCCACGACAAGTCCAGCACTTTTGAAAGCTCTCGGCATCGAAAGGATCCCAGAGCCCAAGGAACTCTTCACCAGGTGTATGAATGCTCCAAAAACCCTGACAAATAAAAATGTTCTCGCGTCAATTCAATCAGATTCATTTCACAAATGATCTATCAGATAATCAAAACGTTTTCTGAAAATACGAATTTTCATTCATACAGCGTGACCCATTTAAAATGAAACCACCCCTGTAGAATACGCATTTTCAATCTGATTTTTTTTTAATATTAGGCATAGAAAACTGTATTTTATAACTTCAGTTTATTTCCAATAAAGGGCAAAAGTTTATTAGGCAAATTTTTTTTTTCAAGTTTGACTACACTACTAGATTCGTAGTCGTAATGAATAAAAACCATCAAAATTTCATAAAAAAATATTGGTTAACAACGAAGTTACAACAACTTCAATTTTGGAAACAAAGTATTTGATTATAATTTTTATTTAGACATATTTGAGATCTGGCAACACTGCCGATACAAAGTAGAACACCAGTGAATTTGTACAGCGAAAATCCGAAGTCAATAGCTCATTCCGTTCTACAGTTATAACTCCTGAAAGTATTGTAACGTAAATAAACTTAACTTGGTTTAACTAATTTATTTAACACTTAATCTACAACTTAATTTATATTACTACGTCACTGAATAGCTCGATCGTATGGGCTCGTTCAGACTGTCCGTGCCATCTTGAGGGCTACCTATTTATCTCCGTCACAGGATTCCCGATCTTTCGAATTCCGGCAGTTGGCGACGGCATGTTCCAATTGTTTCCAATATTGACCGTTGTTTTCCGCGGAAGAGCGACTGGATGGTTCTCGAATATCTCCGGGGATGATCTCATCGCTGTCGATGGCAACGTGTGAGTCGTCTGGTCCGGCCTAGGTTCGTTACATTGCCCGCTTCTTAAAGACATTTCGTCCAGTTATTTCATCCTTGGAGTGTGACTATATCTGCATGTCTCCCCATATCTGCACCGTGAAGTTCGATGTACGTAACACTCCTCGGTCTTCATGATCGGTCGTTGAATAGGTTACAGCAAACCAAAATCCTGACGCCGCTGGATCTGAATATCGCCTCCAGCATAATTCTTATGACTCTCCAGTCCAACCCATCAATACCACAGGATAGTTTTGGAATTGCTAGATCCGCCAGATTCTGGTCCACCATAGTATCTCTTAGTTTGGTGAGACTCTTCCAGACATCTTCATAGGACGGTTTATCTTGGGAATGCCTCTTGGTAACTAGGTAGTAGATGTTTCTCTGGCCTTTCTTCAACTGTAGCACCCACCAACTTCTGGATTCGCTCCGCAGTGTTTGGAGTTGACCAAATTTCTTGAGAACTACGGCGATGCCCTGACATTTGAAGATCTTCTGCCACACAGTGCGCTAGTGCGTAGTCAGCAGGCACCTCGAAAGGTCTCGTGACTCTCTCTAGTAACCCATGTAGAACTTTCTGCCCGTTTGAATACAGGACATAAACTTCTCGAACGTCATATCATCCTCCGTGGCTTGGGTGCGAACTTGGTCATGGTTTCCAGCGTAAGGAGCCAACCTGTTGAAATGGACGACCCTTGGTTTCCTCAGGGTGGCTATGGATTCGGTACACAAGGTCGTTTATCCTTTCACGATTTATACGGCCTTCCACGAGTTCCGCAACTTTGGTGATAGTCCACGACGACGTTTGGGGTTGTACAGCCAAACCAGGTCATCAACCTTAAATCCTCAGCGTCGGCCTTGATGTCATGGTCTTCTTCATTTTATCGCTGGCACTCTGGATGTTCAACCGGACTCGTTCGTGGATGTCGTCCATTCTCTGCCGAAGTTTGCTGACGTAGTCCTCTCCCGCAGTGTCTTGTCCTGGCGGTATCCCAAACTTCAGGTCACAAGGCAGTCGCAGTTCTCGGCCCATTATAATACTAGCAGGGAGTTTGACCGGTTGACTCGTGTACTGCGGATCGATAGGCCATCAGGAACAAATGAAGATACTGGTCCCAGTCTCTTTGATGGTCAGAGACAACCTTGGACAAGTGGCGGTTGATCGTCCTGTTCATCCGTTCCACCATTCCATCGGACTGCGGATGTAGGGCCGTGGTTCTTGTCTTGCGGATGTTCAGCAGTAGACATATTTCTTGGAAGAGGTTGGATTCGAAATTTCTGCCTTGATCCGAGTGCAGCTCCATTGGAATACCGAATCGACATATCCATTCTTTCACCAAGACGTCGGCGACGGTGATGGCTTCCTGGTTGGGCAGGGCATAGGCTTCCGCCCACTTACTGAAGTAGTCCATTGCCACAAGGATGTATTTATTCCGTGGTCGGATACGGGAAACGGGCCGGCGATGTCAATGGCGATTCTCTCGAACGGGCTGCCTACGTTGTACTGACGCATCGGGGCCTTGGGTCGTATTCGAGGTCCATTGCTAGCAGCACATACAGCGCACTTTCTGCACCAGTCCTGGACGTCAGCTTGACAATTGGCCCAGTAAAACCGTTGCCTCACTTTCTGCAGGGTCTTCGTCACTCCCAGATGTCCTCCGGCGACTCCATCATGGATTTCCGCAGCACTTCCTCTCTTCTGTTCCTGGGAACAATGATTTGGCGTCTGTCTTCCCCACCAATATCGGCCTCCAACACACGTTTCAGGATCCCATTGTCAGAATAAGAGAGTTCCATTGTGCCCAATAGGACTTAACAGCCGGCGAGTAACCTGCGACTTCCTGCCATGATGGTCTTCGATTGCCCTTCTTCCAGCTGACGACCAAGCCAAGGTCAGGGGTCTCTCTTGGTCTTTCTGGATCTTGCTGTCATTCCAGTTGTCATCCATTGCCGCGGTTCTACAAAGTGTTGCTTCTTTCTCTTCTGCTCGTCGGCAATGTGAGCAATCATCTGGACATGGTCTTCGCGACAAGGCATCTGCATTCTTATGGCTAGTTCCGGCTCGATGTTCGATCTCGAAATCGAATTCTTGGAGTCTCTCGATCCAACGTGCTACTTGACCCTCAGGATTTTTGAACTGTAAGAGCCATTTGAGAGCTGCATGGTCAGTTCTCAGCAGGAATCTTCTTCCATACACGTACTTGTAGAAGTGCTCCACTCCCTTTACAACAGCTAACAGCTCTCGCCTGGTGACACAGTAATTGCGCTCTGGTTTGCTAAGCGTCTTGCTGAAATAACCAATGACCTTCTCCTGTCCCTCCTGGATCTGAGATAGGACAGCTCAAGTCCCACGTTGCTGGCGTCCGTATCCAAAATGAATTTCCCTTTGGGTAGGGATAGCTCAGTATAGGTGCGTTGATCAAAGCTCCTTTCAGCTTCCTGAATGAGTCTTGACATTCTTCGGACCACTGGAACTTTGTTTGGCCCTCCGTGAGCCTGGTCAGTGGTTTAGCGATGTTGGCGAATCAGCACTATCGGCGATAGTATTTGCATAAACCAAGGAAACTTCGAAGTTGGTGAATGTCTTTTGGGATAGGCCAATCCTTAACAGCTTTGATCTTCTGGTCATCCACTGCTACTCCTTCCCCAGAGACAACGTGGCCGAGGTATCGTACTTCTTTTTGGAACAGATGGCATTTCTTAGGGCTCAGCTTCAATCCGGAACTCCTCAGTCGCAGGAATACTTCCTCCAAGTTTTTCACGTGGTCCTCGAACGATCTGCCGACCACAATTATGTCGTCGAGATACACTAGACACGTGTTCCATGAGAGTCCCTTCAATACTGTTTCCATCAATCTTTCGAATGTGGCGGGAGCATTACAGAGCCCGAATGGCATAACGGTGAACTGCCACAATCCTGGAGCCGATGGTAAAAGCAGTCTTTTCTCGATCTTCCTGAGCCAGTTCTACTTGCCAGTATCCACTCTTCAGATCAAGGGTCAGAAAATCGTGGAACCAGCCAACGTATCTAGGGTGTCATCTATTCTCGGGAGAGGGTAACTGTCCTTCTTCGTGACATTATTAAGTTGGCGATAGTCTACACGAAAGCGTGTCGATCCATCCTTTTCTTCACCAGTACGACTGGAGGGACCAGGGACTGTCAGATGGTTCGATAACTCCTTCTTTTCCCATATCGCTGACTATTTTGTCAGCCTCTTCCTTCTTGGCAAGAGGAAGTCTTCTTGCTGATTGCCGGATCGGTCGGGCACCCCCAGTATCAATCTTGTGCTGGACCACATTAGTTCGACCCCCTTTTCCTTGTCCGGTATCGAAGATGTCTTGGTACTTCTTAACTAAATCTCTTAGTTTGGGCTGTTGAGCTGGTTTTATATCTTTGGAAGAGATGGCAACTAATTTTTCTAGTTCTGTGGGCAAGTTGTTGGGTTGGCTAATCGTACCTCGTACACTCCGGATCACTGAGGAAACTGGCGAGCAGTGCCCCAATATTGTTCCTTTCTTCAAGGTCACTGGAAAATAATTGACATTCATGACCCTTACCGGCACAAATTTGTCAGCACGCAACAAGGTCTTCCCTAGTGCAATCCCTCGTCCAATTTTCTCATCATGAAGTTTGGGCTCGAACATCACCACGTTTCCACTGCTCGTACTCCCGTCCAGGCGAGCCCCCAGAATGGTTTCAGCCCTCTCAGGTACGCTTACATCTTCAGCCAACAACACACGGATCAACCCCTCACTTCTCCCATGAAGCACCAGCTCTTCTCCGTTGACACGTAGGACGCCGTCTTTGAAATCCAATTCAAACCCTCTGGAATTCATGATGTCCATTCCGATGATTGCATCGTCTTCGATGTCCGCTACAAGTGCCTGATGTTTCACTTTAGTGCTGCCCAAAATTATTTCAATCGGTAGCTCGCCATATACAGTAGCTGGCTCCCCTGTTGCTGTGCGTAGCTTCCCAAGTTGTCAGTTCAATCCGTTCCGGTGTTCTGGCAAAGGAAGGTCCGAGAATTGTCCTAGTCGCACCTGTATCTAGCAGCATGGTACAAGGCTCGTTATTGATGAGACCGTCTACGAAAACACCTCTGTTCTGTCGTTTCAGGATAGCGACATATGCGTTGTTAACCGGGGCTTGCTGGACACAGGCCGACGATTGCCCTTCTCGTCGACCTTCTTTAGTTTTCCTGCATCGGAGTCGTGTTTTCGAATGTTGGACATTTGCTACGCACATGTCCAATTTTTCTAATTCAGCATCTTATCTGTCTTTTCTCAGGCAAAACTTCCTTTATCACTTTTCTTATGGCAGCTTCAAGTCAGCATGCTCCTGTGAGTCTTCTTCAATACTTCGAACTTTACTTTGGTTTTTGCAGGATTGCTTTGCTGCCTCAAATTCCAAAGCGCGTGCCAGTGCGTCTACGAGATGTGTTGGACGAGCTAGTGTCAACGCTTGTCTGGTTTCTTGGTCACGGAGTCCATCCAAGAATGCCTGAACCGCTAATCGCTCCATTACATTCTCCGGTGTGGCTGGATATGCGAGACGAACCAAGCGTGCAATGTCAGTTTCGAATTCTTGTAAGGATTCGCCCGATTTCTGGCAGCGATTTTTCAGTTGGGAGTGGTATACGTGTTCCAAATGGGCGTGGCCATATCGTAATTCTAGATGTTTAATCAGCTGATCATAGTCCTCCTGTTCTTGGGCGGTGAGAGTTTGTAGAATATTTGTCGCTTCTCCACGTAATGCAAGTGTCAGTGCTACAGCTCTTTCCCTGCATTCCATCCGTTTGCTTTGGCCGCTGCTTCAAACTGCCGGCGATAATTTGCCCATGGAGTTTTTCCGTCGAACTGAGGCGGCTTCATGGAAAGCTTCCCTATTTCTGAAATGACCTTGACATCTTTTATACCCTCTTGAACTTTATCCACGTTCAAACTCAAGTCCAGCATTGCATTTTCGTTAACCATCTCTGTGGAGGACGCACTATTAATTTGTTTTTTCAGCTTACTGATCGTTTCCTTTATTTTGTCCATTTCTGCCTCGATTCCGTCTTTGATTTCATCGCTGATTATTTCCTTCATCTTGTCCATCTCTGCCTCGACGGTTCCTATTCTTTTTCTAGACGATTCGCCACACCACAGAGTTCTTTTTTAGGCCTTCTGTGTTTTCAAGGAGCTTATCTTCCAGGCTTTCTAGAAGCTTCTCTTCCAGATTTCTAGAATTTTCTTGAAGCTTCTCTTCCAGATTTCTAGAATTTTCTTGAAGCTTCTCTTCCAGATTTCTAGCATTTTCTTCCAAAGTCCTCGAATTTTGTTGCAGTTCTTCTTTCACGGATTTAGTAGTTTCTTCGAGTTTATTCATTACCAAACTTAAATCACCTCCGGGAACTTCGAATAAAAATGTTTCGGGGTCCTCACCTTCTTGTATAAGTCCTTCTGCAAGTCTTTCCTGGAGTACTTGCTTTTTACCCGTTGTTTCCAGTTCCCTTTCCTCCAATTCCTGTTTCAATTCCGCTACCTTCAAGTCCGCAAGGCGCACTTTTCTTGAACACATTTTGTCTTTGACGAGGTATCAGTCTGTTTCACACGAAAAAGTTTATCAGTTTGTTAAAAATTCACTTCGCGAATTCTTTTCCACGGGCCACCAGTCTATTGTCTGTTTCACGCGAAGAGTGTATCAGTTTATATTCCCACGCACCAATTGTCCATTTTCTTTTTTTTTTTCCTTAAAACCGGGCCCGTCTATTTTCTGTTTCACGCGAACAGTGTATCAGTTTATATTCCCACGCACACTTGTCCACTTCGCGAAAACCGGGCCACTGTCTATTTTGGGCGTACAAAAGGTCTATCAATTTATTTTTCTGACTATCCACTCCACGATCACTTGTTTATTTTCAAAATCTCACTTCCGACACCAATTGTAACGTAAATAAACTTAACTTGGTTTAACTAATTTATTTAACACTTAATCTACAACTTAATTTATATTACTACGTCACTGAATAGCTCGATCGTATGGGCTCGTTCAGACTGTCCGTGCCATCTTGAGGGCTACCTATTTATCTCCGTCACAGGATTCCCGATCTTTCGAATTCCGGCAGTTGGCGACGGCATGTTCCAATTGTTTCCAATATTGACCGTTGTTTTCCGCGGAAGAGCGACTGGATGGTTCTCGAATATCTCCGGGGATGATCTCATTGCTGTCGATGGCAACGTGTGAGGCGACAGGTCCGGCCTAGGTTCGTTACAGTATGGTAATGTGAGCGATTTGAGGTTGAAGCGATTTTGTAATAAAAATCTGACTACGCCACTGGATTTGTGCCGAAATCACACCTCAACAAATGAGAAATAGTGTAAAAAATATTCAGAAGAGATACGATAAATGTGTCGAATTAAATGGAGGTTTGGTAGAAGCCACAAAAATTCGAATATTTAATTTTACAGTAATGTTTATTTTAGTTTAAGTTTTTGTTTAATGACGTTTTATTGTTGAATAAATACTTTAAAACTTGTTTCTGTTCATTTCGTTTTTATCGGCTATGGAAGAATGTACTACTGTATAACTTGAAAATTAATTTCAAATTTTCTGTTCTTTTCGAATACACTTATAACCTACATTTAAATAAATGATTTCAAGGGAATATAATTTACAAATCCAGTGGCCTAGTCAGATTTTTATTACAAAATCGCTTCCACTACAAATCGCTCACATTACCATTCTTATAACTGTAGAACGGAATGAGCTATTGACTTCGGATTTTCACTGTACAAGTTCACTGGTGTTCTACTTTGTGTTGCCAGATTTTCAATATGTCTATAATCTAAATAAAAATTATAATCAAATATTTTGTTTCCACAATTGAAGTGGTTGTAACTTCGTTGTTAACCAATATTTTTTTATGAAATTTTGATGGTTTTTATTTAAAGCGACTTCAAATCCTGGTGTAGTCAAATTTGAAAACAAAAATTGCCTAATAAACTTTTGCCGTTTTTGACAAAGAAAAAAAACCATAGAGTGCCTTGGAAATGAAACTAAAGTTATGAAAATTTGTGTAAAAATACAGTTTTTGATGCTTAATATTATTTAATTTTTTTTAGATTGATGGAAAAATTAGTATTCTACAGGGGTGGTTCCATTTTAAATGGGTCACACTGTATTTGCAATAAGAGACAGAAATCTGTAACATTCTTGATAGCCAGCCATACAAAGTACTTGCAAATGTTTGTTGCGAAATGGATCAAATCACTCAGGCTGACCACCTGTAGACCAGTTTCGAAGTATTTGCCCCTCATCAGTACAGTGTAGGTCATTAATACCTGACTGAAATAATTAATATCAATCGAATTTCAAAGCATTTGCTGGAATCGAATTAGCAGAACGGAGCTAACGCCATCTCAACACAACTAGTGCAACTGATGTATAGGTTTTTGTAGTCAGCTGTCTTGAGCAATAAGACATTTTTAATTTTGAATTCATTCATATTGTCAGGGATGGAAAAGTCTGATATGTACTCACGTATTCGGATGCTCCAAAGTCCTATTCTCGTACGGGCAATATACTTTTTCGACGCTGGAACTGAGTCCGTCCTCAAATGACATCTTGATTTGATCATTTTTGGCTAGAGTTGTTCTGAAAACAAACAGAACCATTGTTTCTTTTATCAGTTCGAATCAACTGAAATATCCGTCGATAAAAAAATGTGGTCGATTTAATAGTTCCTGGAAATAATCAATTTCCATAACCACAGGTTTATGTACATTTCTTATCGATATATTTATCTGGAATTTAGAATTTTTATCGACCACTTTATGTAATCAGTACAAAAAATAAATTGAATTCCAGTACTTTTACTATTTTTGATGTTAATAAACTTAAAAAAACTTGAAATTAATAAACGAAAAATTTAAAAAAATGAAATTTAAACGATATAACATTTGACCAAAACCCTGGTTAATGAAATATCTCCAAATAATTGTTTAATAAAATTAAAATCTATTACAAAAAAAAAAAAAACCCTACCCAATTGTTTATTGATTCGTAGGATCATTATAATAAACTAGTTAAATTAAGGGTTAAAGAAGCAAAAAAAAAGAATATTATTAACAAAAATACACCAATGTTACTTGTCTTACGGTATCTGAACTCAGGATATTGAAACATGGTCTTTCGCCATAGCTGTGGGAAGAAACTTCACTTCCAGCTCATTTCCTCCCCTAACCAAAGAAGATGGAACACTAGCAACGACTGCCCAGGAAAAAGCCAATATCTTTGCGCACCTATTTGCTGGAAATTCCATTCTGGATTCATCGGGAAAACAACCCCCGAACATTACACCTATTGACAGTCACATGCCCGAGATCACCTTTCGCCAACGTACTATCAGAAAGATTTTGCTGGGTCTCAACACCAACAAAGCCTGTGGATCTGACGGAATCCGCCGATTGTTCTCAAGAAATGTGCCCCGAACTAACACCTGTCCTTTGCAAGTTGTTCAACCACTCTTACAATTTGGGGTATTTCCGTCCAATTGGAAAATTGCAAGAGTACAGCCAGTCCCTAAAAAAAGGCAAAAGGTCCTACCTAGCAACTACAGACCTATCGCACTGCTATCTATTTCAAAGGTCATGGAAAAGCCATCAACATCGAGCTCATGAAATATCTGGAAGACTCAGGAATTAGTCAACGATAGGCAATATGGCTTCCGCCATCAGAGATCAACTGGTGACCTGCTAACTTACGTCTCACATATATGGCAGCTATCTATTGAAAAGTATGGAGAAACTTTAGCTGTGGCATTAGATATTCCAAGGCGTTCGATCGAGTTTGGCACCAGGGACTCCTCGCCAAGCTTCCGTCTTATGGCTTGCCCCTCAGCTGTGTTCTCTGCTTGCTAGTTTTCTCTCAAACAGGTCTCTCCATGTATGGTCGATGGAGTTCATCTGACACTCTACTCTAAATGCTGGTGTTCCGCAAGGACCCATTCTCGCACCAACACTATTTCTACTTCACATCAACGACCTGTTGAAAGAAACTTCATGTCCACTACACAGCTTTGCCGATGATAGTACCCTCCATACCGCTTTCTCTTCAGGGCCCCTATATCAGCCCGTGAAACCAGAAATGAACGAGGAAGAAATGTTAATAATATAAATATGGACTTAGCAACAATTCTCGAATGGGGATCTAATAAGCGAGAATTCAATGCAAACAAAACACAAGCATGTCTTTTCTCTAGAAAAGCCGATCTCACTGTGCCTAACATAACTTTGTCAGGAGTAACCATACCACTGAAGCCATCCATATCGATGCTTGGTATTACTATCAGCAATAACCTTTCCTGGGAAAATCACGTGAGGTCCATTGCCAAAAGTGCATCCAAAAAACTTGGTTTTCTGTTTCGTGCCAAGAGCTATTTCACCCCCAGTCAGCTGCTTATGATCTATAAGGCACAGATCCGACCTGCCGGGAATACTGTTCCCCATATTTGGAGTGCGGCACCTAAACATATCCCGAGGCTATTGGATTCTGGCCAAAAAAAGGGCAATTCGTCTCGTCGGTGATGCCTCGCTTACAAACTCGCTCACTTGTCTGGAACACCGTAGAAAAGTTGGCGATTTGTCTCTATTTTATAGATATTTTCATGGGCGATGCTCTTCTGAAATATCAACAATCGTTCTGTTTGGCAGTCTCTTCGAGATTAACCCGTCAAGTTCAGTCATCACACCCCTTCGTGGTCACTTTGGAGACCTGCAGAACATCACTTTCCAAAGACTCGTTCATCCAACGAACAGCGAGGCTTTGGAACTCATTCTAGGGAGGTGTTCCCGAGGCATACAAACCTTCAGAAATTTAAGAAGAACACCAACTCCTACCTTCTTTCCTAGGTTTCCCCAGATGTTCTCTGAACATTACAGGATATCCCTTTCTGGAAACAGAACATAAAAAAAAAAAAAAAAAAATGGAGTTCCTCAGGGCTCTGTCCTTGGACCTCTTTATTATTTTATAAACGACATCTGTCAGCACATGCTACATGACACTACCACCATTCTTTCTGCTGACGATACATCACTTATCAATACTTCTCCAGATTTTTTTAGCCCAAAATTTAGCTGACAATTTGATTGACTTTGCTAGAAATTGGTTCTCTGCTAATTTCCTACAACTCAATGGTGATAAAACGCAACAGCTGGTTATTTCACGTAACAATAAAGTACACCTCAAGGAGACACGCAAAGCTTCTTGGAATAACAATCGATGAACTCTCAGCTGGTACTATCATACTGAAAAACTGAACAGCGAGCTTTCTAGTGCATTATTCCTCATAAGAAGATTGAGATATGTTGTAGGTTCTGGGAATTATTGAGGCAAATATATTTTGGTCTGTTTCATTCTCGAATTAGTTATGGAACCATTTTATGGGGAAATTCCAGCAATGCGGTAATTATCTTCAGATCCCAGAAGAAGGCTATTCGCCTTCTAGCTGGTGTTGTTCCGTGATCACTGTCGTCCCTGTTCATTGACATGAAAATAATGACACTGCCATGCATTTATATTTATCAAACCCTCTGTGAAATACACTCAAACAAAGGGAGTTATACTCTTTTCGTCTGATATTCACAAATACGAAACCAGATCGGCAAACCAAATAGCTCTTCAACGCTTCAGGCTCACTAAGTCGAAATCTAATTCTCTGAATTTGAAACTATATAACAAGTTGAGCTCAGAAGTTCCGCCTTGAATGAAATTGTTTTAAGATTAACGTGAAAAGTTACCTCATAAATAAATGTTTTTATAGTGTAGAAGAATTTCTGAATGCATGAAAATGTGTACATGACTTTTACCATTTATATATTTATTTGTTTTTTACAACAAAATATTTTTTAAATGTTATTTTAAACACATGTATATGTCGATAAAATGAATGTTTTACATCTTATATATTTTACATATTATCTTCCATAGATAATATTTCTGTACAAACTGACGTGCTATAAACCGATGTGTAAACTAGCCAAATAAAGTCTATCTATCTATCTATCCATCATATGGGGTGGTACTTATCTTCAGATAAAACACTCGTATTAACACACAAAATGGATCTTGGAAAGTCATACCATCAGCCAAAAGATTTTCAACAACACTGCTCTTCTCAGATACAAGATTCATGGACATACACCAACTTTATGTTCTCAGCCCTCCAAATTTATGCACAAAATAAAATTAGAAAAAACATAAATAAACACGATTACAACACAAGAAGAAGAGACAACATAAAAACACCCCAAACTAAAACAACCCTATCTCAAAACTCATCTGTACAACAGGACCAAAATTTACAATTGCCTTTGCCCAACACCTAAAAGTATAAATAAATTTGCAATAAAGTGAAAAATGTATCTCGTTAACAGAGAAACCTTTAAGTTAACAATTTATAGCAAACTCACAAATAACAAAATGTCATGCGCCCAAAACACCATGTTGGAATCTTCTTACTCATTGATCTGTTTTATTCATATTTTTAAATTTGTTTATTATGATATAGGTTACTTTATTATTATTATTATTACATCCTTTCCTATATTTTCTCTGTTTCTGTTATTATTTTTTGTACATTCATTTCTATTTTGACCCTCTTTAGCATTAATGTTAAAATGTAAAAATAATACTGATTGTTAACTACTTGCTACTTAAATCACCATTCAGACACACTACAACTTCTCAAAGTTGGTGGAGTCATTCTGTTAAATAGATTCATGCAATGTAACAATTCAATAAAATTATCTACTTATCTATCTATCTAATTTCCGCATATTTTAGGAATATTAGGATTGTTATCCAACCGATTTTAGATTCGATACCATCAATGGATCGTCGTAGAAATTATAATCTGAAAATGGATGTCTAAAAGATGTCATTTGAAAAAATTAACTTTTTTTAGAATGAGAGGTTTTGCACAAATCAAACCGCCATAGATACTCAAATAGGCGGAAAAACCTGTCTATGATATTTTTCACTTTTTTTCGTCGGTTAATAACCGTTGGAAGAAGTTTGACTTCAACCATCCATCTCGGACACAAAATTGTATTCTATTCTAGTTTCTGGGTATATTTGCTTGATATGCTAATTGATCTCACCAGATGAATTCACTGTCATCGATGACTAACTGGGAATCATAACGAGTTTCCTATAACCTTTGAAATACCTACCTCTGATATTAGGTCCTCGAACTTAAAAAAATTTCATTGTTCGAGATGAAATGAGTCATATACAAGATGAGTCAGAATAAGACCGACAGTAAGTAATCAGATTCCATACTTCATTGCGAGATAAACAGTTCCTAACAACGTATGTCCTAAAATCCATCCTCTCGAGATATAGGTAGGTATTCAATATTTTCATCCAAAACTCCTGCAGGAAGAAAAAAAAACGTGATATATTATTCTAGGTTAATTAATGTAATAATTTGAAGATTTAACTTTTAATTTCAGTCGTATGTGGACATATTTTCCGTCCTATGTTCTTCAGATAGGTGAATGAACCAAAAAGTCATAACATTCCATAAGCTTAAATGTAGAGATTTAAGAGATATTTGCGAAAAACTAAAGATATGTCCTGAATATTCTTTTCAACCTCCCGAACATTTTTTAATGTTGACAAAATTGAAAACATACTAATGGAGGCAGATTTTTATTCCCTATATTATTTCGAAGTGAACAGTTCCATTCAGCTTTTGTACAAAATTGCAACCTGTTCATGGATGTATAAAAAATTTAAGGTTTAAATAGAAGGACTCAGAGCATTTCTGTAGCAAATTTTACCTCGGCCTCGTCTGTTGAAGGATGTGATATCAGTATGACGGAGCGCTGGCCCAATTTCAACGAATCGCTCGTCAATTTATTGATCAAACATTCCATGATCGGTGGATAGGCAGACGTGGACCCGTCCATTGGCCTGCACGTTCTTCCGATTTGATTTCATTAGACCTTTTTCTGTGGGGATACTTTAAATCCTTGGTGTATTATTCAACACTCAGTAGAATCTGTAAGATTTAACTGAAGGATTCAGCAGCGTATGTGATCCAGGATACACCACGGATCTTCCAAAGCAAGCCGCAATCGATGATAAGCAAATGTGAACTCAGCTAGGAGAGTTCGGTGCCAAATCACTCATTTTCTCATGTTAATTCCATGAGAAAATCTAAGGTCCAACGTCGTAATTTTGCGACAATTTACCTGTTTCGAGTTCATGAGACCATCATCAGGTCTCGACGTTTCGAATCATCATCAGGTTCTCAACGTTTCGAATCATCTTCAGTTCGACCTTCTGAGGCCATCATCGATTGTCGACGCTCGAATCATCATCAGGATCGAAAGGACATTCACAACGAAACGTGAGTACACACGATGAGCCAGGGTCTGATGATGTAGGTTTCAGCGGATAATTAATGGAAAATTGCAAGAGTACAAGTCTAAAAAAGGCAAAAGGCCCTACCTAGCAACTACAGACCTATCGCACTGCTATCATATTATTTCAAAGGTCATGGAAAAGCCATCAACATCGAGCTCATGCGAAATATCTGGAAGACTCAGGAATTGTCAACGATAGGCATATGGCTTCCGCCATCAGAGATCAACTGTGACCTGCTCGTTTACGTCCTACATATATGGCAGCTATCTATTGAAAAGTATGGAGGAACTTAGCTGTGGCATTAGATATCTCCAAGGCGTTCGATCGAGTTTGGCACCAGGGACTCCTCGCCAAGCTTTCCGTCTTATGGCTTGCCCCCCCCTCAGCTGTGTTTCTCTGCTTGCTAGTTTCCTCAAACAGGTCTCCATGAAGTGGTCGATGGAGTTTCATCTGACACTCTACTCATAAATGCTGGTGTTCCGCAAGGATCTATTCTCGCACCAACACTATTTCTACTTCACATCAACGACCTGTTGAAGCAATTTCATGTCCAGTACACAGCTTTGCCGATGATAGTACCCTCCATACCGTTCTTCCAGGGCCCATATCAGCCCGTGAAACCAGAAATGAACGAGGAAGAAATGTTAATAATATAAATATGGACTTAGCAACAATTCTCGAGTGGGGATCTAATAACTTGGTAGAATTCAATGCAAACAAAACACAAGCATGTCTTTTCTCTAGAAAAGTCGATCTCACTGTGCCTAACATAACTTTGTCAGGAGTAACCATACCACTGAAGTCATCCATATCGATGATTGGTATTACTATCAGCAATAACCTTACCTGGGAAAATCACGTAGGTCCATTGCCAAAGTGCATCCCAAAACTTGGTTCTTTGTTTCGTGCCAAGAGCTATTTCACCCCCACCCAGCTGCTTATGATCTATAAGGCACAGATCCGACCTGTCCTGGAATACTGTTCCCATATTTGGAGCGCGGCACCTAAACATATCCTGAGGCTATTGGATTCTGTCCAAAAAAGGGCAATTCGTCTCGTCGGTGATGCCTCGCTTACAAACTCGCTCACTTGTCTGGAACACCGTAGAAAAGTTGGCGATTTGTCTCTATTGTATAGATATTTTCATGGGCGATGCTCTTCTGAAATATCAACAATCGTTCCTGCTTTGGCAGTCTCTTCGAGACTAACCCGTCAAGTTCAGTCATCACACCCCTTCGTGGTCACTTTGGAGACCTGCAGAACATCACTTTCCAAAGACTCGTTCATCCAACGAACAGCGAGGCTTTGGAACTCATTGCCTAGGGAGGTGTTCCCCGAGGCATACAACCTCCAGAAATTTAAGAAGAACACCAACTCCTACCTTCTTTCCCTTGGTTCCCACGATGTTCTCTGAACATTACAGGATATCCCTTTTCGTGAGAACCAGAACATAAAAAAAAAAAGATGGAACTTCTACATGATTCCCCAAGGTTCACTTATCATTTAGAAGTTTCATCTCATTCATGATTCCCCTTGGGTTACTTATTATTTAGAAGTTTCATCTCATTCATTATACCGCCGGCACCTACATCATCAGACCCTGGCTCACGTGTCCTCACGTTTCGTTGTGAATGTCCTTTCGAACCTGATGATGATTCGAAACGTCGGTGATGGTCTCATGAAGGTCAAATTAAAAATGATTCGAAACGTTGAGAACCTGATGATGATTCGAAACGTCGAGAATTTGATGATGGTCTCATGGAGGTCGAAACAGGTAATTTGAACCCCATTTGAACATTTGCTTGGAATGTAATTTTAGTTTTTTCTTTCACATTCAATCATAAGGGAAAATTTTCAAATTGAATATCTTCAAAATACATACGTGACCGCCAATAATTTTTTTTTAATTCCAAGCTTTCAGACAAACGAACTATCACATAAAACAAAAATTTTAGTGATATGCGAATTCTACATAAACTGCATTTTTACCAATTTTTTGACACGCCTGCCCGCGAAAAAAAAAGAAGCAGGTTGCACTTTAGGACATACCCCTTCATATGAACAGCTCACCTTGAATTAATATGAGGAATAAAATACGGTCTCATTCTGACTCACCCTGTATTTGCACAACTGAATCCTACATATATTGCTTCCACAGTCTGATAATCAATAAAATAATTAATAAATAACCTTTTTGAAGACTAGCTTTTATTCAAATCGTTAGCATCGTTATTATGAGGCCTTTTTCCTGTTAGTTCTGAGCTATCTAGTCCTTCAATGAGGACACCATCTAAAGATGAACTCATTCGCCATCTTGGAATTGCCATCTTCAATTTATGAATTTTTACTAAAAATCAATAATCTTCGACGACCCCAAAAACCTCCACATACCAATTTTGAATAGAATCGGACCATAAACACAGAGATCATCGGCTATCTTAAGGCCGCCATTTTGATTTTGTGAATTTTGAAGAAAAATTCATAATCTTCGACCCTGAAAACCCCCACATACCAATTTTGAATCGAATCGGACCATAAACCTAAATCTCGTCCGCGTTCTTGGAGCGCCATTTTGTTTTTTCTATAACAAAAATTCCATGTGCCGCCATTTCAAGTTCATAAATGTTGACAAAATATTCATAATATCCGACTCCGAAAACACCCACACAAATTTTGAATAGAATCGGACCATAATCACAAAACTCCTCCGCCATTTTGGAGCCGCCATCTTGAATTTATAAATTTTGATAAAAGAATCATAATCTCCGACCACGAAAACCCTCAGATACCGAATTTGAAGCGAATCGGACCATCATCACAAAACTCCGCCGCCATTTTAAAGCCGCCATCTTGAATTTTCCAATTCCATAATATTCGACCCCAAAAACCCCCCACATACCAATTTTGAAAAATTCATAATCTCTGACCCCGAAAACCCCCACATTTCAATTTTGAATCGAATAGTACCATAATCACAAAACTCATCAGCCATTTTGTTTTTTCCCTGACAAAAATTTAATAATGCATTGTCACCGGAATTATGAACACCTGCCAAATTTCAGCTCAATCGGATGTCGTCAAGTGGTCCAAAAGTTGATTACAAATTTTTTATCGGAAAGAATGACAGAATAACATACGAACAAAGCAAGTTAAAAAAGCTTGTAAAAAGTAGGTAGGTAAGTCTCCGATACTTTCTAGCCAAACGTCTTTTTTGCGTCACATCAAGATTTTGAAAGAAATCAATTTTACAATTTTATGCAATTTCTAGAGCCTGACAAAGCCGTCGCGGGTTTTTCCTCCCTCCCTTAAAGAATAAACGCTTATTTTTTTATTTTTTTATGTTCTGGTTCCCACGAAAAGGGATATCCTGTAATGTTCAGAGAACATCGTGGGAACCAAGGGAAAGAAGGTAGGAGTTGGTGTTCTTCTTAAATTTCTGGAGGTTGTATGCCTCGGGGAACACCTCCCTAGGCAATGAGTTCCAAAGCCTCGCTGTTCGTTGGATGAACGAGTCTTTGGAAAGTGATGTTCTGCAGGTCTCCAAAGTGACCACGAAGGGTGTGATGACTGAACTTGACGGGTTAGTCTCGAAGAGACTGCCAAAGCAGGAACGATTGTTGATATTTCAGAAGAGCATCGCCCATGAAAATATCTATAAAATAGAGACAAATCGCCAACTTTTCTACGGTGTTCCAGACAAGTGAGCGAGTTTGTAAGCGAGGCATCACCAACGAGACGAATTGCCCTTTTTTGGACAGAATCCAATAGCCTCAGGATATGTTTAGGTGCCGCGCTCCAAATATGGGAACAGTATTCCAGGACAGGTCGGATCTGTGCCTTATAGATCATAAGCAGCTGAGTCGGGGTGAAATAGCTCTTGGCACGAAACAAAAAACCAAGTTTTTGGGATGCACTTTTGGCAATGGACCTCACGTGATTTTCCCAGGAAAGGTTATTAGCTGATAGTATACCAAGCATCGATATGGATGACTTCAGTGGTATGGTTACTCCTGACAAAGGTATGTTAGGCACAGTGAGATCGACTTTTCTAGAGAAAAGACTTGCTTGTGTTTTGTTTGCATTGAATTCTACCAAGTTATTAGATCCCCACTCGAGAATTGTTGCTAAGTCCATATTTATATTATTAACATTTCTTCCTCGTTCATTTCTGGTTTCACGGGCTGATATAGGGGCCCTGGGAAAGAAAGCGGTATGGAGGGTACTATCATCGGCGAAGCTGTGTACTGGACATGAAGTTGCTTTCAACAGGTCGTTGATGTGAAGTAGGAATAGTGTTGGTGCGAGAATAGATCCTTGCGGAACACCAGCATTCATGAGTAGAGTGTCAGATGAAACTCCATCGACCACTACATGGAGAGACCTGTTTGAGAGAAAACTAGCAAGCAGAGAACACAGCTGAGGGGGCAAGCCATAAGATGGAAGCTTGGCGAGGAGTCCCTGGTGCCAAACTCGATCGAACGCCTTGGAGATATCTAATGCCACAGCTAAAGTTTCTCCATACTTTTCCATAGATAGCTGCCATATATGGAGACGTGAGCGAGCAGGTCACCAGTTGATCTCTGATGGCGGAAGCCATATTGCCTATCGTTGACAATTCCTGAGTCTTCCAGATATTTCATGAGCTCGATGTTGATGGCTTTTTCCATGACCTTTGAAATAATAGATAGCAGTGCGATAGGTCTGTAGTTGCTAGGTAGGGCCTTTTGCCTTTTTAGGGACTGGCTGTACTCTTGCAATTTTCCAATTGGACGGAAATACCCCAAATTGTAAGAGTGGTTGAACAACTTGCAAAGAACAGGTGTTAGTTCGGGGCACATTTCTTGAGAACAATCGGCGGGATTCCGTCAGATCCACAGGCTTTGTTGGTGTTGAGACCCAGCAAAATCTTTCTGATAGTACGTTGGCGAAAGGTGATCTCGGGCATGTGACTGTCAATAGGTGTAATGTTCGGGGTTGTTTTCCCGATGAATCCAGGGTGGAATTTCCAGCAAATAGGTGCGCAAAGATATTGGCTTTTTTCCCGGGCAGTCGTTGCTAGTGTTCCATCTTCTTTGGTTAGAGGAGGAAATGAGCTGGAAGTGAAGTTTTTCCACAGCTTGGCGAAAGACCAAAATGAACGGGATCCGTTAGGACATTCAGCAAGTTTTGATCTTATTTTGGCATTGTGGGCATCTTTTGAGCATTCTATTGTCTCTTTGCATATGCCTCTAGCCTCGACATATGCTGCTCTGGTCTCAGGGCCCGGATTTTTCAGCCATCGATGGTATGCTGTCTGTTTGGAAGCCACAGCTCTAGAGCAGTTTCTGTTAAACCAGGTCTTATCGGATGATGTTCTTCTTTTGGTATTCGGTATGTAGGTTTGCATCCCCAACATGATGATTTCAGAAATTGTCTCAGCACATCGTTTGGATCTACTGAAGAGAAACAAACTCTGTTCCATGGAAACGCTGAGAAAAACATACGAAGACCTTCCCAGTCGGCCGAATTGTAATGCCACATGAGAGAATTTGAGCCAGGCAGCGTTATGTACATTAAAGTCTCCCATGATTATGGTTTCAGCTGTTGGATGGTTCTCCTGAATGTAGTCCAGTTTGAGTGATAAAAACTCAAAGAGGTCGTTATATGAAGGTTCATTAGGTGATAGGTAAAGGCAGCAGAGGAACTTAGTCAGTTTGGTATCAGATAGCTTGAACCACATCACATCAAAGTCTTTCGGTTCCAAACTCTCTTCACGCTGGTATGAAAGGTTAGCCTTAGCGTAAAGGCAGACTCCACCTTTGAACCTGAATCGAGAATGGAGTTCGTAACCAGGACAAAGCATATGGACCTTGTTGGTGGACGAGTTTACTTGTGTTTCTGTTAGAGCCAGAATATCCGGTTTTTTCGTCTGTAGGTGATGGTGGACGTCATTGATGTTCTTGTTGAGTCCGCGGATGTTGCAAAAATTAATCTTTAATGTTGAGTCCCCTCGAGTACCTCTCGCCCGGAAATCCGAATGGAGAGGTATTTTGCTTCCGGAGTGTTTTACTCTAGGAGACTTCATCATTATCATTGGACGAGCAATACTATAGGTGTTCCATTTTAGTCAGTTTTTTTCGCTTACGCTATTTTTCCGCTTTATCTACATAGAAATAATATTCACAATACCAAAGCTCCGAACTACGCTACGATGTATGAAAAAACATGATCGTTTTTTGGAAGAAGGAATTACAATTACTGGGAATAGCACACACTCAATTTTAAAATTATTTCGTTCTACCTTCAGGTTATTTGTCATCAATATTCCCGTTTCAACGAACAGATTTCACAAAATTCCGTTGAATTTAGTTGGCCGTGCTCCACAACAATCAAACAAATTTGAAGCCGCGTCTGCTCTTGGGAGTATGTTTTCGAACAGTGACGCTTGGAAGTTGTTTGAAAAGTATCAGTATCGGGAATCGGGATAAAAAGGTTATTCTAAGAGTGAAAATGAACTTACTTTATCGGTGTTAGTGAATATATCGATTAGAACAATGTGTTTAACTATTGAAGTGATGTGGTTTCGATTGTGCAATTTTTCATCAGCTGTTGTAGGTACCTATTGCGTTTACCTCTATTTGGTAAGCTATTTCACTAATTTTTCCCTAATACTGAATGGGTGATTTCTTTCACTGTTTGCTAAAAATCAAGATGAGTACCTATTAAAGCTGAACATCAGTTATCAATCAGTACACGGTTATTTTTACAAAAACGTTAAACATAGGCAATCCAACGACCTGTCCAAATAAATTCAATATGGCGGCAATGGTCAAAAAACGCTAAAGTCACTGTTTGTTTAACCTTGATTCATTGAACTTTTCCAGATTTTTTGCTGAAAATTGCGTATTTTGAATAGTGTAGTGTTTGTCTTTTTTTAAATGCCTGCGATATGTATTGAAGTTGATTTGTTGAAATTATAAACAGGATGTTCATAAAATCAGATGTGGAATCATCTGCGACTGAAAGATAAACTTTAGTCACTATCTTCCATCGTCAAGATAACCTCTTGTGGGGTATTCATGTTGAAAAGGGAAACATTCTCAATTAAATATTGATAGAAAGATTTTTCTGTGAATTGAAAAATCCACGATTAAAATGAAGTTATTTTTGTGAATGTCTAACAGATAACAACTACTTCCCCGGCTAAAGCCAACGCTGGACATTGAACTACATCTGATAGATATTCTGAAAAGGCCCTAACTCAAAAGAAAAAATCTGAAATTGAAAATTTGCATTTTCATTCAGATAGTTATTTGATTTTCTATTCCAGTCTTGATTAGGAACTCATAAAGATGAATGAGGCAAAGAAGAATGTTTTCCAAAAGGAGTACTCACCAGAAATCATTCGTAACATTGACGCAGGAGGGACATCGCATTCACTAGGTCTCCAATACATTTTTGTCGACGAAAATCTATTTTACGCTTCCACGATCATCAGGAAGACCGGAAGAAATGGGAAACACATTTTTAAGAAGCAATCTCACTTTGCAAAGATGGAAAAAGTTAGAATCATTTCTTTGGAGAGACACTTTGAAATTAGTATTTTCTGACACTAAAACCTGTCATGGGGTATGATAGATTGATTTGTTGAAATTATAAACAGGATGTTCATAAAATCAGATGTGGAATCATCTGCGACTGAAAGATAAACTTTAGTCACTATCTTCCATCGTCAAGATAACCTCTTGTGGGGTATTCATGTTGAAAAGAGAAACATTCTCAATTAAATATTGATAGAAAGATTTTTCTGTGAATTGAAAAATCCACGATTGAAATGAAGTTATTTTTGTGAATGTCTAACAGAAAACAACTACTTCCCCGGCTAAAGCCAACGCTGGACATTGAACTACATCTGATAGATATTCTGAAAAGGCCCTAACTCAAAAGAAAAAATCTGAAATTGAAAATTTGCATTTTCATTCAGATAGTTATTTGATTTTCTATTCCAGTCTTGATTAGGAACTCATAAAGATGAATGAGGCAAAGAAGAATGTTTTCCAAAAATCTTTCTATCAATATTTAATTGAGAATGTTTCCCTTTTCAATATTGAAGTTGGTTGTGGAAGCCGTTATAATCGTGATAAAGTCTCGTTTTATGCCGTTTCTGCAGAGATGAAACACAGGTTTTTAACGAAGAAAACTGGGTCAATGAAAAGAAACGATCTGACAGAATATATATTGAAACACCAAAAAGTTTGCAGTAAACACTTTATAACTGGTAGGCGTTTTATTAAATAATTCTACTCGTAACTCTCCTAATAGGGTAATAGGGTGTTTGTACTGGTAGTAACTTTTTCTATGTTTTATGTAAATTATTTTTAAAGCTGAACAACCATTATAGTTAATGGTCCTAGAAGTTCCCAGGTCGAAAAAGCTCATTTCATTGTTTGACCATCGTCGCCATATTGAAAAGTCACGTGGTTTGGATATCCTAATTGCCTTTCACTTTATAGGTAGGTATGTGAGGGGATCAAGTTATCGTGACCTCTTTTACCATCTGTTTAAGAAAAAAATTGTGAAAGATTTTATTGTTACAATTAAAAATATTCTTCATATTATGTAGTCGAGTATACAGTATACATAACCTCTAAATTATAGTTCGTTTATGGATAGGTACCTATATGCTTGAACCAAGTTTGCTGAATATAACGGGATAAAATATTCCCATAACAAAATTCAATTCGAAATTGAAATGACCGAAGACGATTGAAATATTTTTCGCTCATACTTACGTGGAATTATAATCTTCGATAGTGAATACCGCACTAGCTCTCCTCTTCGACATCTTCGTCACCTGCAACAAGAGAAGGATCTCACTCTATTTTTGTATGTTTATATGTATAGGGCGAGTAAGAAATATGCATTATTATCTAACCGATTCGAATAAAACTTGAATACTTCTTTCCGTCAGTAGTAGCTTTTTGCATAGACATATTGTTTATGTCCCAGCAAGCGCGTATTAAAGGGGGGGGGCTAATAGGGATAATTACCCCCCCCCCAAGAAACAGTTTTTTTTTTAAATTGATGGAATGTCCACCGCATTCCACATCTCTACTCAAATCTTTTTCTATTTTTTCGCCGACGAGAATTTGCTATTTAAAGAAAAACTGACGTAGTTTTTTGGAAATAGCCCAAAAACTATTGATGATAGAGAAAATAAAAAAACATGTTCACGGAGAAAAACTGTATCTCAAGTATTTATAATATTAATTCAACGTTGAAAATAGGGCTCCGCGTGGGCGTTAATGCAGGAGTACAGCAATGCACATACAATTTTTTTTATACTATTAAATATAAATTAAAAAATTCAAAAGAATTATAGTCATCTGAATACTTGAAAGAATGTAATTCCGTTAGAAAAAAAATGTTTCATTGAATTTTGATAATGTGAGGCTATTGTTAATTAGGTAGTTTTTTTGGAACCGCCGATTTTATTAGAAATCGAATTGTTCGCAGGAGCACATTTTACATATGTACTAATAATATCACGCTATAAAATTATTTAAAGTTGATTATTTTGTTAATTAGGTATTTCTAAAGTTAACAAAATATGAGAAATCGAATAGATATTTAAATTTCTTTTAATTGATATTCCACATTATTTTACGTTTTATACTTATTTGACAAAGGCATTTTACGTTTTGAAAAAAATACGCTATTTGTTTATGAAATATTTATTAACAAATGGATAAATTGAATATTTTTCAAAAATTGTTTTTTGCATTAGGTTGTTACGAGTTTATTATGACTGAAAAAAAATTAAAAATAAATATTTTTTTTTTATTGTTTATAATAGTTTCTATAATTTTTTTATTATTTAAATAATATATAAATATTTTTTTCTTTAAAATTGATAATTGCTTCTTCTCTAACTAATAAGAATTTTTTCCATGAATAATGTAGTTGTGTATCTACTCAACAATTAAACAAACTTTGATTGGCAATTTGTTTTTTAATGGTACAAAAAATAACAAAAACAACCATATACGGCAAAATGTTCAAAAAAATATGCTTGTCATTTTTATAGAATTTTCTAGAAACATAAAATACATTTTTCAAACAGTTTGTTGTATATGGTTGTTTTTGTTATTTTTTGCTTCATTAAAAAAAATAATAATGCCAATCCAAGTTTGTTTATAACATATTCTTAAGTGAATAAACAATTTCATAATTAATAAAAACTTTTTTTCTTATTAGGTGTGGAGAATAACGAATTATTAATTTTTTTAAATAAAAAATTCTCAATATATCATTTGAATAATTAAAAAAAACTATTGTAAACAATTTAAAAAAATTAGGAAAGTATTTCTAGTTGATTTGTTGAAAATATGAACAGGATGTTCATAAAATCAGATGTGGAATCATCTGCGACTGAAAGATAAGCTTTAGTCACTATCTTCCATCGTCAAGATAACCTCTTGTGGGGTATTCATGTTGAAAAGGGAGACATTATCAATTGAATATTGAATAGAAAGATTTTTCTGTGAATTGAAAAATCCACGATAAAAATGAAGTTATTTTTTGTGAATCTCTAACAGAAAACAACTACTTCCCCGGCTAAAGCCACGCTGGACATTGAACTACATCTGATAGATATTCTGAAAAGACCCTAACTCAAAAGAAAAAATCTGAAATTGAAAATTTCATTTTTATTCAGATAGTTATTTGAGTTTATTAAATCTGGAACTAAAAATCAAATAACTATCTGAATAAAAATGCAAATTTTCAATTTCAGATTTTTTCTTTTGAGTTAGCATAAACAATACACCCTAAATCACTTATTTTCGGCACAACTTTGCACAAAATATCGTCGTTTTCATCGAAAAAATCTTCCTTCTTACACAGTTCCAAATAAGCAAATTTCACACTTTGACACATGGAATTTAGTAACTCTGCTTTATTTCTCATGTTGGTGATGAATGGATCACCGCCAGTTTTTCGAATTCAAATGTGAGCAATAGTTTCCCCTTCATTTATGTGTGCAATTGTTGTGGGCGGTGATTCATTTATTACCAACATGAAAAATAAGGCAAAGTAACTAAATTCCATGTGTCAAAGTGTGAAATTTATTTATTTGGAACTGCGTAAGAAGGAGGATTTTTTCGATAAAAACGACGATATTTTGTGCAAAGTTGTGCCGAAAATAAGTGTTTGTTCAGAAGGCAAAAACACGTAAGAAAAGTTTTTCCCTATATTCAGAGTGCATGTGTAGAGTAACTTTATATTTACCTTTTGCAGAAATAAAAATCTTATAAAATTAATTTTGCTTGCTTCTTTATTTTATTTTTCAAAAAAATAATTAAATAGATTGATATAATTGGTAGGTAGGTATAACAATTTTCTATTTCAGATATGATCTGGGGAAGAGAAAGTGAAATAAACCTGAAATTAGCCACATGTCTCTTTCATAATCCATAATGAAGTAAACCAAAGTCACTCACTTTCACTAAATGATTTTCACTAAACTGGGTTAACACAACCAGTACACGTGTTTCTCTATACAATAGTTTTTTCAAGTGGAGATAGAGCTAACTCAACAATCACGATGTATCATGTTAAATAATCAAACTAATCACAAGTTAATTTATATATTCCAGATTTCTCTGTTTTATCTTAATTTTTCTTAATAAATCTACTTATCTGTTATATGCCATATTGATGTTGTTTTCACGTGAGAAAGTATACATTTTTTCGGTAGGATGGCCTGAATATGTAATAACTTTGAAATTATGTTTATCGTTTTGAGTAGGAAACACACTTCTCTTTCCTACTCTAAACGAAAAACAATTTCAAAGTTATTACATATTCTGGCCATCCCACCGAAAAAAAACTACTTTCTTACGTGAAAACAACATCAATATGGAATACAAAATATACAGAGTGACCCATTTGAAACTGGGCCACCTCTCTAAAACTGTTATTTAATATCAGATTCAGAAGTTTTTTTTTCAGTAGATAGAGCATCAATAGTTCTAGTTGAATGCCATAAATTTGAAATAAAAATAAAAATTTCACGGCCTACTTCGAATTTTTTTCAATGTCAAAAATCCAAAAAACATACTAGCGATTTTTTTTAATGAAATTTGACGACGCCACTGGATTTGTGATGCTTTCAAATGGGTGTGACCAAAATTTCACGATAAAATTATTTTTTTTAACAGAAATATAGCATAAGTAAAATATTCATATCAATATCGAAATATTTCAAATAGTTGTCATATAAATCACAATTTTGTAAATAATATGGTTTGAAATACTCCTTCAGAACATAACAACTCTATGTGGGATATGTTATGTCTCTTAGAATACTGCAGTTTGTTGTCAAAGAATAGAAATGCACATCTTTACATCCAATAATATAATTACCAATATTAATAACATAAATGAACTACTACAAGAGAATGTATTGACATGACAGTGCCTACACATTAAATTTCGGACTGGTCAACCAAATCTCCATTTAATTCGATACATTATATCGTATCGTTTTTCCTAACATTCGATAATTGGTTTGGGGTGATATCTGTGCAAGCCTGTCCTATTCTTTCACGCAGTTCCTCTTTGCTCGTTGGGCGAGTTTTGTTAATTTTTTTTCAACGATGCCCCATAAAAAAAAAATCCAATGGAGTCAAGTTTGGGGATCTGGTGGGAAACTCGATCAATGCACTATTTCACCCTATCCACCGATTAGGAAAAGTTTCTTCACACCAATCTCTCACAATCCTGCTATTTTGGATGAAACAGCCATCTAATTGAAATAGAAGATGAGCCTCTTCTGCCAGTGGAAGTTCATCCATAGCGTTGGAAAATTCATTTTTCAAAAAATTCAAAAAATTTTGATTATTCAAATTGCTTTAAAAAAAAGGGAGCAATTATTTTGGTATGTAATATTCCACACCAAACATTTATTTTTTGTGAGTACTGTCTTCTGCCCTTTATTATCCAATGTGGATTTTCTTCCGTCCAGTACCTTGTATTTTGAGAATTAACTGTTCCATTGGTTGTGAATGTTGCTCGTCATGAACAAAATTCAGAAAATTCTGTTATTTAGATATTCTCCTTGAGCCCTAAACTATACTCCATCCTCTTTTCATTATCGCCTTCTTCTAAGGTGTGAAGAAACTTTGGTTTAAGGGCTTCATCCTATTATATTTCCTAAGATTTCTCCTTATTGTTTCACGCGGTAAATTAATGTCCAAACTTGCAATTCTCACACTTGTTTTCGGATTATTATTAAAATAATTTCGAATTCCTTCAGAATTATTTCGTCTCTGTCTTTGTACAATATTACTATTCTAACCTTTTAAAATTAAATTCCCTTTATTGTTTTCAATTTAGATATTTTTGGGCAAATCTTCGAAAATCAACAATCGTTCCTGCTTTGGCAGTCTCTTCGAGATTAACCCGTCAAGTTCAGTCATCACACCCCTTCGTGGTCACTTTGGAGACCTGCAGAACATCACTTTCCAAAGACTCGTTCATCCAACGAACAGCGAGGCTTTGGAACTCATTGTCTAGGGAGGTGTTCCCCGAAGCATACAACCTTCAGAAATTTAAGAAGAACACCAACTCCTACCTTCTTTCCCTAGGTTCCCACGATGTTATTGAAAATTTACAGTATTCCCTTTCGGGAAACTGATCGATTATACACAAAGTTTACATTTTCTCCTGCAAAGTCAAATTATCAGCCATACTTCTTTATTAGTGTAGGTACTTGTGGAGTTATAAACTTCACTATTAACACTGACAAATTTGTGTCTTTTCGTCTATTGTTCTGATAACTCTATAGCAACTAAAGTTACAAAGCCTCCTAATAAAAATAATATTTTTGAAATGTGGTATCCCAAGCATGTTTGAATGAAACCAAGATTGATATTTGGAATAACTGTCAACCACCAAAGAGGAACTGCGTGAAAGAATAAGACAGGCTTGCACAGATATTACCCCAAACCAATGATCGAATGTTGATCGAATCTTATGGTTAGTTAGCATTAGAAAATGGTAGAATAAATGTATCGAATTAAATGGTTTGGTTAAAAGTACGAAAATTAATGTGTGGCACTCTCATTTCAATCCATTCTTTTGTTGTAGTTCATTTATGTTATCAATATTGGTTATTATAAATTATTGAATATTGATTACTCTTTGATGTAAAGATGTACATTTAATTTCTTTGGCAAAAAACTGCAATGTTCTGATGGACATAACTATCTCCTATACTATGGAGTTACGTTTGGAAGAAACATAATTTGACGCCATTTTGAATAACTGCTGTTTACAAACTTGACTGCTAACGACCTGAAAGAGCATTTCAAACGATATTTTTATTTATATGACGACTATTCGAAATATTTTGATAAAGTGATATGAATTTTACTTATGCCATATTTCTGTTAAAAAAAATAATTTTATCGTGAAATTTTGGTTACACCCATTTGAAAGCATCACAAATCCAGTGGCGTCGTCAAATTTCATTAAAAAAAATCTCTAGTATGTTTTTTGGAATTTTGACCTTGAAAAAAATTCGAAGTAGGCCGTGAAATTTTTATTTTAATTTCCAATTTATGGCATTCAACTAGACCTAGTGATGCTCTATCTACTGAAAAAAAAAAACTTCTTAATCGGATAATAAATAACAGTTTTAGAGAGGTGGCCCGCTTTCAAATGGGTCACTCTGTATAATAATTTAAGTAAAGAACCCCCCACGAAAACATATGGGAAATTGACTCTTGGTCGAATTGGCTGAAATTTCATTATGTTATAGTAGGATGGGTGATTAGAAAAAAGTGTGAGTTTAAATGATTTTGTATGTTTAGTTTCTGAGATATAAGCGGCCAAAGTTCGTAAAAACGTCGTAATGGGAATAGTATTGGCAAAGAAAAAAACTATTTTTTAGCCGAAATAAGACAAAGTAAGGATGAAAATGTATTGATCGGAACTCATAATATCAATTGACTTTTTATGTTAGAAGTCGTTATTTATAATTCGATTTTTTTTAGTCTATACTGTCGAGTTCCAAATTGTTGTTGAGTGTGGTTTGTGTTGTATATAGTATCGAATAATTGAGTTCGAAAAGTTTTATAATAGAATTGAATGTGTCGAAAGGTTCCATCAAATGTTGTTAAATCGATAGGTTACCCATATATCGCAATACCGTAAACTTCAAAAATGCATATCTTAGAAAGGCAACATACAAAGTTGATAATACTATCGTATATGATAGTCATCATTTTCAAAATATTGTGAGTAGAATATGGTCCAAATTAACGGAACAGTTTTCTAGATATTCAATAAATACTTAGTAAATGACCTAAAAAAAAATGTAACGCACCTTTTATCTGAATGAAAAGTAATATTGAACAATTGAGTTCGTCAGAATGTTACCCTATCTTTTATTCAATGGGCAGTAGCAATTAATTCCTTTTTTTGTAATCGAAACCGATCTGTCAATTGTTTTCAGTAAATTAAAAAAAAAATATATTTCAAACAGAGAGAGTCATCAAGAAACAAAATACGTTTTTTCGCATACAATAGACTGAAACTACGATATCTTAACAAAATATAACTTGTTGGTTTTAAAATAGTGCTGGAAAAAAAAACCGGAAAAACTATTTTTTTGACTATGTATATACCCTAATGTAGTATCATCAATAATATTATAATTGAACATGTTTATGAGTTCCGATCAATACATTTTCATCCTTACTTTGTCTTATTTCGACTAAAAAACAGTTTTTTTCTTTGTCAATCCTACCCCAATACGACGTTATTACGAAAGCCGCTTATATCTCAGAAACTAAACATACAAAATCATTTAAACCCTCACTTTTTTTCTAATGACCCATCCTACTATAACATAATAAAATTTCAGCAGATTCGACCGAGAGCGAATTTTCCATATGTTTTCGTGCTGAGTTCTTTATCAAGAACAATAAAGATAAAACTGATAAATATGGAGTATATAAATTAACTTGTGGCTCTTGTTCAAGTTTTCACATAGGCCAAACAGCCATAACATTTAAAAAGAGATTATCAGAACATCTATGGAAAAACAAAATCAACTTTTGCTTCTGACCTCTTGACTGAAAGACATTCGTTTTACTGAAGATTAAACAGGTAATGGATATAATCTCATCATTAACTACATACGAACTGTCCATTACTTTGTAAGAGTAAAAATTTGAAGATCCGAAAAAAAACTGAACCACCGTGTAGTAAGTAATGCTCTCTGCAAAAGCGTTTCAGCCAAAAAAGCCAATTAGCAGCGACACACGTGACCTTGTCTGTCCTTCAATCATGTATGACCTGGCATCAATTTCATTTCGCGTAAAGCAAAACCGGACCACTGGTGTGTATGCCAAACTCAGACGAACATTGTATTATGCTTTATTTTAACGTATATAAAACTGACATAGCCGTTTCAGCACTATCAACTGAAAATCGTCCAGTATTTAAAACTATTTATTAAGTATTTTCTAACACTAACCAACATTTTCTAATTCAGCTGGTTAGCGAAAAAAAGGTGTTCTGTAGCTGACACCGCCGTTTCATAATGATTCAAATGCTCAAATTTCTAACTTTTTAATAACTCTCGCTTAGTATAGACATTGACTATTGTACTATTTATTAACTCCACCACAATCAGTCAAAATGAACGAATAATTCTTTTATGTTTCACGTTTTCCGGAAATACTAAAGTTATGGTGGAAAATATTTCGAATAAAAATTATAACAGAGTCGAGAACTCTCTGTCATAGTATCATCAAGACGTTTAAAATCGATTTAAAAATTGCACACATACAAGGCTAAAAAGCAGAAAATAATTATTTGAATGAAAAAATATATACATACTATAAGAACTACGGGCTAAAAAGTATAAAATAATTTCTCCTAGCCCCATACAGATTCATAACCCCATCATATTGTCCTGAAAATGTATGTTTGTGAATTTTTAATAGCTATGAAAACACTTAAAAGATTCAAAACGAAAAAAACGTGGGCGCACGCAATATTGTTAGTATTGTTAGCATGGTAAAATTTTTAGTGAATGAAATCTTACGAATATTTTCATAGCTATTAAAAATTCACAATCGCAAATTTTCGGGACAATCTGTATGGGGTTATAAATTTGTATGTGACTAAGAGAAATTTATAGTTTTTATTTCGTTTTAAAAAATTGGAATATTAATTTTATTTTTTATTTAAATAATTATTTTTGGGAACAATGGGTATCCAACCAGACATTTACTTTGAATAAATGTGACAACTTATACTTGAATTCGATATTTTCGCAAAAAACAGCCCTCCCCCACCCCAAAACCCGCGTATCAAAGGTGCTTACCACACAAGCTACTCGATTGATATTCATCGAAATAATTACAAACTACAGTTATCATTGTCATTTAGATGAAAATGTTTTTCTTTGTGAAATCTTATTTTTGTACTTTTTTATATGCAAAAATATAAATAGACGATAGCGTCTATGGCATGTGCATTTAATTTCCATCAAAAAACAACAATTGTTTTTATCACAATCATTATTTAAATAAACGTTTTACCATATTGTTTATGGATTGATGATTCCGACATTATCGGATTATATTTTTCGGAAATGATTATTCCATAAGCGTTTCGTCTTGGGTTTTTACTTTTTCCATTATTTCATAATTCGTGAACACTCGGAAATAACATGTGGTCATTGAAATTTCTTCAATGCCATTTGTATTTTATTCAAAATCCCAATAAAGGTTCAGTGGAAATACGGATAAAATAATTAGTTGTTTTGGGGAATATTGCTATCAAGTGTGAAGTTTACCAATAATAACGTGTGTATCAATATAATTTGCTGACCTCGAATCAGTTTTTTATCAGTTTTTACACATATTGCGATTTTTTTCGTAATACTTTTGCGACTATCAATTTTGAAATATATTGAGTATTATCTCAATCACTTCCTGTTAGCATGGCATAATAATGAGAAGTTGCATAATTTTCTCTCATCGATTTGATTTCTGGTTATATTTTCATACGGTTTGAAAGACATATTACCAAACATTGAATCATTTTTATCTCATGAATTTTAGAAGAAGTTCTAAGAAAAGTACCACAAATAGAATCTTATAAAATGCGCATTTTAATTTTTATCTCCCAAAATTCTGCTAAAATATAGTTTAGATTACAAAATATTACATAAAGGTTGCGTTCTTACTTTAGATACGTATTAGAAAGGTAAGTACATCAAAAATAAAATATTTGTTAATTTAACAGAAACACAAGTAAACTCGTCCACCAACAAGGTCCATATGCTTTGTCCTGGTTACGAACTCCATTCTCGATTCAGGTTCAAAGGTGGAGTCTGCCTTTACGCTAAGGCTAACCTTTCATGCCAGCGTGAAGAGAGTTTGGAACCGAAAGACTTTGATGTGATGTGGTTCAACCTATCTGATACCAAACTGACTAAGTTCCTCTGCCGCCTTTACCTATCACCTAATGAACCTTCATATAACGACCTCTTTGAGTTTTTATCACTCAAACTGGACTACATTCAGGAGAACCATCCAACAGCTGAAACCATAATCATGGGAGACTTTAATGTACATAACGCTGCCTGGCTCAAATTCTCTAACAAAACAGATGATGCGGGTCGTCAAGCCGAGGCCTTCGCCATCACTCATGGTCTAGAACAACTGGTCGAGCTACCAACCCGCATCCCCTGATGTCAACAACCAGTCTGCCAATACACTAGATCTTTTCCTCACCACCAATCCTGACCCGTATAGAATAGAAGTTTGTGCCCCACTTGGAAACTCTGATCACACCCTCATCTCCACAACATGCTCTTTCCATTTACCATCGAGCTGACAATACCACCCCGTCTCATGTGGCATTACAATTCGGCCGACTGGGAAGGTCTTCGTATGTTTTTTCTAGCGTTTCCATGGAAGAGAGTTTGTTTCTCTTCAGTAGATCCAACACGATGTGCTGAGACAATTTCTGAAATCATCATGTTGGGGATGCAAACCTACATACCGAATACCGAAAGAAGAACATCATCCGATAAGACCTGGTTTAACAGAAACTGCTCTAGAGCTGTGGCTTCCAAACAGGCAGCATACCATCGATGGCTGAAAAATCCGGGCCCTGAGACCAGAGCAGCATATGTCGAGGCTAGAGGCATATGCAAAGAGACAATAGAATGCTCAAAAGATGCCCACAATGCCAAAATGAGATCAAAACTTGCTGAATGTCCTAACGGATCCCGTTCATTTTGGTCTTTCGCCAAAGCTGTGGGAAGAAACTTCACTTCCAGCTCATTTCCTCCTCTAACCAAAGATGGAACACTAGCAACGACTGCCCAGGAAAGAGCCAATATCTTTGCGCACCTATTTGCTGGAAATTCCACTCTGGATTCATCGGGAAAACAACCCCCGAACATTACACCTATTGACAGTCACATGCCCGGATCACCTTTCGCCAACGTACTATCAGAAAGATTTTGCTGGGTCTCAACACCGACAAAGCCTGTGGATCTGACGGAATCCCGCCGATTGTTCTCAAGAAATGTGCCCCCGAACTAACACCTGTTCTTTGCAAGTTGTTCAACCACTCTTACAATTTGGGGGTATTTCCGTCCAATTGGAAAATTGCAAGAGTACAGCCAGTCCCTAAAAAAGGCAAAAAAGCAACTACAGACCTATCGCACTGCTATCTATTATTTCAAAGGTCATGGAAAAAGCCATCAACATCGAGCTCATGAAATATCTGGAAGACTCAGGAATTGTCAACGATAGGCAATATGGCTTCCGCCATCAGAGATCAACTGGTGACCTGCTCGCTTACGTCTCACATATATGGCAGCTATCTATTGAAAAGTATGGAGAAACTTTAGCTGTGGCACTAGATATCTCCAAGGCGTTCGATCGAGTTTGGCACCAGGGACTCCTCGCCAAGCTTCCGTCTTATGGCTTGCCCCCTCAGCTGTGTTCTCTGCTTGCTAGTTTTCTCTCAAACAGGTCTCTCCATGTAGTGGTCGATGGAGTTTCATCTGACACTCTACCCATAAATGCTGGTGTTCCGCAAGGATCTATTCTCGCACCAACACTATTTCTACTTCACATCAACGACCTGTTGAAAGCAACTTCATGTCCAGTACACAGCTTTGCCGATGATAGTACCCCCCATACCGCTTTCTCTTCCAGGGCTCCTATATCAGCCCGTGAAACCAGAAATGAACGAGGAAGAAATGTTAATAATATAAATATGGACTTAGCAAAATTCTCGAGTGGGGATCTAATAACTTGGTAGAATTCAATGCAAACAAAACACAAACATGTCTTTTCTCTAGAAAAGCCGATCTCACTGTGCCTAACATAACTTTGTCAGGAGTAACCATACCACTGAAGTCATCCATATCGATGCTTGGTATTACTATCAGCAATAACCTTTCCTGGGAAAATCACGTGAGGTCCATTGCCAAAAGTGCATCCCAAAAACTTGGTTTTTTGTTTCGTGCCAAGAGCTATTTCACCCCCACTCAGCTGCTTATGATCTATAAGGCACAGATCCGACCTGTCCTGGAATACTATTCCCATATTTGGAGCGCGGCACCTAAACATATCCTGAGGCTATTGGATTCTGTCAAAAAAAGGGCAATTCGTCTCGTCGGTGATGCCTCGCTTACAAACTCGCTCACTTGTCTGGAACACCGTAGAAAAGTTGGCGATTTGTCTCTATTTTATAGATATTTTCATGGGCGATGCTCTTCTGAAATATCAACAATTGTTCCTGCTTTGGCAGTCTCTTCGAGACTAACCCGTCAAGTTCAGTCATCACACCCCTTCGTGGTCACTTTGGAGACCTGCAGAACATCACTTTCCAAAGACTCGTTCATCCAACGAACAGCGAGGCTTTGGAACTCATTGCCTAGGGAGGTGTTCCCCGAGGCATACAACCTCCAGAAATTTAAGAAGAACACCAACTCCTACCTGCTTTCCCTTGGTTCCCACGATGTTCTCTGAACATTACAGGATATCCCTTTTCGTGGGAACCAGAACATAAAAAAAAAATCCGATTTATACAGGGTGACCCAGGAGTGCGTGCAAGCCCCGTAACTTTTTTCTATCCAAGCTATCGACTTGATTTTTTTTTAACGTAACCTTTCAAAAACTACAAAATAGGGTCATGAGAGCAATATTGAATTGTAGTAAGCGAACACCTATTAAGGAAATGTTAGATACCCTGTCACTGATGTCACAGACAAAGAATAAACTATAATATGTTGGTGTTCATCTTCAAACTAAAAAATAACATGTTACCAAACTATCTTTCAGATCAATTAACATACATAATAATATAATACACGTAGACGAAACATTAATGATTTTTACATTAACCCAAACATAAAACCTGAAATATTATTCAGCAAAGGATCGATACTGTTTAATAATCTACCAAGTGAATTAAAAAAAATATCATCAGTAAATGTATTCAAAAATGAATGCTCTAAATATGTTAGAACTATAGTTCATGGTTTAAAACTAGGATGTGTTATCTTTTTTATAAGTAGTTTTAGATATGTATATTATTTTTTTCTTGTGTTAGTATTAGAATAGTATGAGAATTAGTCTTAGTGAAATGTGAAGAGCTTCTGCTAATAAAGGGTTTTATATATATTTCTATTTATATGTAGGATATCCCAAAATAAGATACACAAATGAGGTCTGTTTTTTAAAATGCCAACCCCCCATTTTTGTTACATTTTTGGATTCGCCAATAAATTGTCTTCAATAGTTTTTGACTTATGTCAATTTATGTCAAAATATCGTCGTGCATAGACGCATGGAAACATTCGTAACTTCAGAACCATTCAAGATAACTCAACCAACTTTTTTCCAGTCGATTCTGTAGGCTTGCTTTGAGATATCCATCGCCTATTATGATTTTTTGAAAATGTCAAATTACATATGGAATAACTCGACTTATTTTTCAAGAGCTTTTTGTCGATATAGGGTACCCCCGTAAAGCAAGCAGAACTACCTGGTATTTTCGATTTTTGTTTCCCATAATTTTAGGCTAATATATTATTGACAAGTTTTTTGCTCTTCAATTATGGGAGATATCGCGGGTTCTGCTAGCTTAACATTAAGCTACCGGAACCAAATAGCTAATCGAATGTTTATGAAAGATCTGATCACACCATAATTTTAGGCTTACGTTTGAACTGCCGATTTTTCTCATATAGGTTTAAAGAAAACGACCTCCGAACAAATCCTCTTGGACAATAATTTAATGCTCTATTCATGTGAATTTATTACCCTATTTGAAAAGTTTTTGGTCAATACTCGGGGAAAATCTGGACACTATTTGAATTCTGTCGGATCCACTGATAACTTGTTATGAATTTAGTTAGATCATCCACCTTTCCCTTTTCTATTTTGTCAAAATGTTCCCCAAGTAATCGTTTTTTTTTTCAATATACGAAGTTCTCTCAGCCTCATTTTACTCGGTTCCACTGAGGGCATTATACAGGGTGTTTCATAATTGAATGCTGATCCTAAAGGGCGATAATCCTTGAATGATTTTAAGAAAAATTCTTCATACGAACATAGGTTCGCACCCGCTTTATTTCTGAGTTACAAGAAAAAAATCAGTTCTTCCCCAATATCTCTGGAACCGCTTTGGCTTTTTTTTCAATTTTTAACCGACGAAACCAAAAAGGAGGAGGTTCTCTAGTCGACTCGTATATATTATTTTTTTCCATCATTTTTTTTATGTATGATCACGCATAACTTTTTTCTGAGTCGTCCGATTCCGATCATTCTTTTTTCAGTGGATAGGGTGTACTTCGAAGGTGGTCCCATTTGAATTTAAAGATGAAATCCACCCCTAAGGTAGCAAAATGAAGGATATTGATCACTCACCCTCTGAATTCTGGCTCGTTAACCGATTTTATCAGGCATAACTTTGTACTGGGTTCTTCGATTTGTATGATTCTTTTTTTAATAGATAGTGTATACCTTATATTTAGATTTCGAATGGAATTATATACCCTCACGGGTGGAAAAATGGGGATAATTGATTTTTCACTTATGAACATTGGCACACACATACGTAGTTGACAATGACAGATCGCTACTGACATTATTCTTTTTCCGTCAAAATCAGTATATTTTATGAGAGGATGGAATTATATACAAAGTAATGAAATAAACTAACCAGAACAACGAAAATAATTTATATTACAACAAATAGTAAAAGTGGATAATCATATTATTTAACTGGTAATAGTTGAAGTAACGTGGGTAAGTAAGTATTTTGGAAGTAATAAAAAAACAAGTAGGTGGTAATTAGTATATTTTAGCCATAAAAAATTGAAAAATAAAAACTTTTTAACAAAAAATTAAACCGACGAAATACGGAACTGAAAAATAAAAAATTAAATAAACCTTCTCAGTCTCAGTAACTAAGATCCTAAACTAATGTAAGTAAATAATTTTGAGTCGGCGCCAAACAAACAATCAACGAACATCATTAAATTACTTCAAAACAATTATCAGAATGTCACCGCGCAACTCGATGCCATCATTTTACGCCTTACCTAATTCATTTGCTTGTTTGTTTGGCGCCGACTCATAATTAGTTACTTACATTAGTTTAGGAGCTTAGTTACTGAGACTAAGAAGGTTTATTTTATTTTTTACTTTTCAGTTCCGTATTTCGTCGGTTTAATTTTTTGTTAAAAAGTTTTTATGGCACATGCAAAGTACTCATAAAAATGAATTTTTTCCATGATGAAGGATTTCTTAATTTTTATCAGTGGCGTTCCTGTTAACATGCCCTGCCATATTTTTGATCAAAATAATGATTCGCCACTGTCTCTCTTCCAAATAAATACTATTTTTGTATTGTCCTATATTTTCTCATAAAAATGGTCTTCTGCTTTTTTTTCGTCCGGCGAACTGTTTTCGATTTAGATAATAAAATACATGAATTTGCTTGACCCTATTCGATTTTTAACCGACGAAACCAAAAAGGAAGAGGTTTCCTAGTCGACGCGTATATATTTTTTTATGTATGACCACGCATAACTTTTTACTGATTCGTCCGATTCCAATAATTTTTTTTTCAGTGGATAGGGTCCCATTTGAATTTAAAGGATGAAATCCACCCCTAGGGTAGCAAAATGAAGGATATTGATCACTCACCCACTGAATTCTGGTCCGGTAACCGATTCTATCAGGCATAACTTTGTACTGGGTTCTTCGATTTGGATAATTCTTTTTTTATTAGATAGGGTATACCTCATAGTTGATCATATTTGGATTTCGAATGGAATTATCCACCCTTACGGGTAGAAAAATAGGGGATAATTGATTTTTCACTTGTGAACATTGGCACACATATGTAGTTGACAATGACAGATTGCTATTGTCATTAATTTTGTTCTTCTACATCCGCCACAATCATTATATTCTATGAGAGGATGGAATGATACAAAGTAATGAAATAAACTAACCAGAACAACAAAAATAATTAATGTTACAACGCATAGTGAAAGTAGATAATCATATTATTCAACTGGTAATAGTTGAAGTAAGGTGGGTAAGTATTTTGGAAGTGATCAAAAAACAAGTAGGTAGTAATTAGTAGATTTCAGCCACAAAAAATTGAAAAATAAAAACTTTTTAACAAAAAATTAAACCGACGAAATACGGAACTGAAAAGTAAAAAATAAAATAAACCTTTTTAGTCTCAATAACTAAGCTCCTAAACTAATGTAAGTAACTAATTTTGAGTCGGCGCCAAACAAACAATCAACGAAGATCATTAAATTACTTCAAAAAAATTATCAGAATGTCACCGCGCAACTCGATGCCATCATTTTACGCCTTACCTAATTCATTTGCTTGTTTGTTTGGCGCCGATTCAAAATTAGTTACTTACATGTTCAAAGCCATAGGACAAAAAAGCTTCAAATACCTCAGCCCAAAATTCTACAATTATTTACCCGAAATGATCAAAAATATCAAATCACCCTTAAAATTCAAAAAAGAACTGAAAAAATTCATCATGTCCCAAACACGTGAATCCATCCACAACATACTAGAAACGCGGTAAAAAAATGTTGAGTATCCTATACTCAACCCAACATAATGCCTAACCTCTAACCTTAATCAATTGTATACCGTAATCACACCCTTAAAGACTTACCTTACACTATCTCTTACTACATAATTCTATCACCTATCTCTAATATTTTGAATGTTCCCAATGTCTAATTTTATCAACTATTTCCCTTTTATCTATACACTATACAGTGCTAGTCAAAAGTCCCCTCCCCCCCTCGTATCTTTTGAACGGGTATACTTATAATAATGAAATTTGGAGGGTGGAAATAAACGGATGTAGGCTTCTCAACTGGTCATAACAGGTGACGCAATAGTCATAAATGACGTCACAAGGCCACTGTGACCAATAATTTTAAATGGGATCCTATGGCAAGTGACAGCTCGTTTGAAAGGTATTGAAAATACCTATTCAGTCATACCAATTTTGTTTGGGTTTTGGCTGATTTTGATTGATAAATTGAAGAAATACGAAAATTATAGTTTCGCATTTAATTAATAAAGATTTTAAAGTACGCCTCTGGTTAATTGTCAAAAAAGTTGACGTTTTTGAATTCTCTACTTGTCAAAAGTGTTTATACCTTGAAAATTTACCTAAGCTATTGTTTAACGAGACGTTTAAGTGTTTACATAGGCAAAATGGTACGTACTGTAGCCGACAAAGTAGCAGCTATCTTAATAATTGGTGAATGTAGAAACAATTTCCATGCAGCAGAACGACTGTTTAATGAGAGGTACCCCGATCGCGCTATATCGAGGGTTTATTTGAGGGAGCTCCTTCGGAAGTTTGAAGCATCAGGTAGTGTTCAAGATGCCAAACGATCTGGTCGACCAACAATTAGTGATGACAAAAAAATTGACATAATTGGAGAAATGGTAGTAAACCCTACTTCTTCCACAGCCCAAGTTGCGTCTATCTGTGAAGTCAGTCAAAGGACGGTACATAGGGTGTTGGCTAAAAACAAATTTCATCCATACAAATTAAAAATGGTGCACCAACTTTCAGATGATGACCCCGACCGAAGACTAGAATTCTGTGAAACTATGTCCAATAAAATGAACCAACAACCAGGCTACATACAGACAATTTGTTTTAGTGACGAAAGTACTTTCTTTCTCAATGGAAATGTTAACACTCAAAATGTGAGGTATTGGAGTGACACAAATCCTCACATCTTTCGTGAAAAACATACTCAATTTCCAGAAAAAGTAAATGTTTGGGCAGGTATTTTGGGAAACCACATAGTTGGGCCTCTTTTTCTCAATGCTAACTTAACCGGTGAATTGTATCTGGAGATGTTACAAAATGATATTAAGGCGTTAATTCTTGAAATTCTAGAAGATAATCCAGATGAATTCGACAACTTGGAAATAACGTTTCAACAAGATGGTGCTCCTGCACCCTATTACGGTGCAGTAAGACGTTACCTAGATGAAGAATATCGTGGTAGATGGATTGGACGACGAGGTTCGATCGAATGGCCAGCTCGGTCACCGGACCTTACACCATTAGATTTTTTTCTATGGGGGTACTTGAAATCTAAGGTTTACGCTACAGCACCTGACAGTATTGCCATTCTGAAACAACGAATTGTTGAAGAATGTAGGGCAATTTCCGCTGACACACTGGGACGAGTACGACAAGAGTTTAGCAATAGGATGCATTACTGCCAGGAAGTAGATGGAGCACATTTTGAACACTTATTATAAGAACTGGTTCTTAAATCTTTATTAATTAAATGCGAAACTATAATTTTCGTATTTCTTCAATTTATCAATCAAAATCAGCCGAAACCCAAACAAAATTGGTATGACTGAATAGGTATTTTCAATACCTTTCAAACGAGCTGTCACTTGCCATAGGGTCCCATTTAAAATTATTGGTCACAGTGGCCTTGTGACGTCATTTATGACTATTGCGTCACCTGTTATGACCAGTTGAGAAGCCTACATCCGTTTATTTCCACCCTCCAAATTTCATTATTATAAGTATACCCGTTCAAAAGATACGAGGGGGGGAGGGGACTTTTGACTAGCACTGTATACACTATCCACACACCTATCTAGTTAAGTCAAATTAAGATTGTATATATAACTCACTATTTTAATAACTTTACAACTTTATTTTATTTAAATTTTAGTCCATCTTATCTTATTTTATTTATATATTTCACGACCTAAACTGAATTAATATTCATCATATGTCCAAATAGTCTATTTTATATGATGTTAATTATTACCTTGTTCATGCTCCGCACAAGTCTCGACTTTTGGAGCCAATCTGTTTATTGTACCTCTGTACATCAGTTTAGGAGCTTAGTTACTGAGACTAAGAAGGTTTATTTTATTTTTTACTTTTCAGTTCCGGATTTCGTCGTTTTAATTTTTTTCTCTTAGTCTTAATTTCACAATTGTGATAACCAAAGGATCTAGGCAAGATTTTTATAATTTTATGTTAACTATTATTTAGTTTTTGTAATGAGTGCGCATAAATACATTTTTTATTTTGAAAATCATAACTAGTATGAAAAAAAAATACCAAAATCAAATTAACTCTTCAAAATGTCCGCCTCCTGCAAGTATGCACGCTTCAGCCCTCCTTCTCATCGACTCGCGTACTCTTTGGAAAATTCCAGGAGTATTCCTTATTGCTTTACAGGAAACTATTACGCGGTTTCGCAATTCTTCCTCAGTTAGAATTGGTTGACTGTACACCAAAGTCTTAAGATGTCCCCAAAAAAAATAATCAAGACTGTTTAAGTCTGGGAATCTAGCTGGCCATGACTCTGTTCCCCACGACCTATCCAGCGATTATGAAAGTTTTGGTTTGAATATTCGCGTGCCAGAGCACTAAAATGAACAGCTGCACCATCGTGCATGAACCACATGCGATTTCGCATTGAAATAGGAACATCTTCCAACAGAATTGGCAAATTATCTTCAAGAAATCGGCGATAATTATGTCCATTTAATCTGCGTGGTAAAAAAAAGATCCAATTAGGTAATCTCCAATAATTCCAGCACAGGCATTTCAATGAGAATTGCTCCTGGTGATGAGATTCCACGATTGCATGCGGATTTTCCTCGGTCCAAAAATGATTATTATGAAAATTTCACTCATTTGTTAAAATGCCCATAAGAGGTGTGGAATCATTGCTGAATTACAGCGGTAATCCATCTACTATGTGGATTATCGCTGTAATTCAGCTCGCTAGGTGACAATTCAACTGCAGTGACAATATTACTTACAATAATTGTAGTATCAACTATAACAATAAATAATATGAATCATTTTGTATTCTTGAAATTTTCTATAGAATACCATTCGTGCTTTAAAAATTAATCAAACAATTCTGAAAAACACGTGTTTTTTTGAAAAAACTGCCCTCGGTTATTTTTTCGTTGTTTAAAAAAATTGCCATCCTCCTTCGAAGTCGGGCAATTTATGCTTTGAAACAACGAAAAAAATAAACTCGTGCCGTTTTTAAAAAACACGTTTTTTCAGAATTATCGGTAATTTTTAAAGCACTAATGGTATTATCCCCGAAAATTTCTGATCCTGTTTTTAGTAAAACTAGCTTCGTCGGTGAATGAAATTTCCCTGTCAAATAAAGGATTTTCGGTAATCCCGCACTAACGTCCTTGGCAATAATAAAAAATTATGTTTTAACGACTGAAAAGTCGGAATTTAAAAAATTCCTAGTTATGATTCGTTCGTTCGTTAAAAGTCTGAATTTTGTTATAACATTCCGACTTTTGATATTGTAATATTTTGTTCGTGCACATAAACATATCGAAACGAATAAGAAATCAAATGGTTGCTGGTGCGATTGGTATATGAAAAATGGGAAAATAAAAATATGATTATTGTCTGACAGAATACTTGAAAAATAAACCAAAGGTATGTTCGTTCGTCAGGTCAAAACATCGTCCATCTGTTAGTCATAACTTGCGAAATCTAGCTCGTTGTTTTATTCAGATTGGTTTCACCTCATATTCAAACGGTAACCTTTTTCATACCACATAAAATACCGCATGATTTAATAACGCGATTACCAGGAATTTGATTAAACCTTCTACACGATCACGATCCGGTTCTTTGGAAAAACCCTGATGAGTGGACAAATGAAGGAATAAAACACTCGGTCAACCAACTATCTACTAGTTTGTTCCGGATATTATCATTCAGAACATTGAAGACTGACTGGACGCTGTGGTGTCAACGAATCTATTAGACAAGCCATAACTTCTAGAATATTAGGTGTATGAAATTTGGTATAGGTAAATGGTATGTGAAGAGGAGAGTTTTTGCATATTTTTAACTTTTCGGTCACTTCCGGTTTCACAGGAAATGGCTCCGGTTTTGAATGGTTTTGAATGGTACACCCTGTATATTGTAACATTTTTGGATTTCTGAGACAGTTCTGGATCAGAATATGACATTTTTAAAAGTTTTTACGAATACTTAGTTTTTTTAGAGTCACTTTTAATATTGCATCTAGGTGGCCATGATCGGACGTAAACTAATCTGAGGACCGCAGGTGATGTCAGAGAATTACAATCCCAAAGTTTTAGTGACTAGTAGTAGTAGTAGTATTTTATTAATCACCAAATTACATGAATTTATAAAAGCATACAATAGAAAAAATGGGCGATTAATATAGGTAGAAGGAAAGGTTTGTCAAACCGAGTATTATTACTGAATTTATATCAGCGGAAGCATAGGTATTGATGATTCACTTAAGTTTTTGGAAAACTTGTCTGTGAAACATCAACATCGTAATTCTTTTCTTTGAATATGGTCAAGATATAATGTATTTTGAGATACTCGGGCAAACATTATAATGCTTATATTTCTAAGTAGTATTAACAATATCAATAGTAATGAATAATATTCTTAGTATACTACAAAAAAAGACACAAATATAAAATCTAAAATCTAAAAGTATAAAATCTCTAAACGTGTAGATAATGTAAAACATAAAAATTTTAATGTGTGATATATGTTTGTGTTTCCACAAGAATAATAAAACAAACCTGAACGACATGATTTCATTATCATCCAATTCGACATTCTACTGAAATTCCGAGTTGCATATTGAGGAATGTGAAAGGGCAAATGCAAAACATTTTCTAACATTATTTCCTTACAATTATAAACAGCGATATGATTTTTGTTTCAGGAACTTTGCTGATATAGCCATGGTACTGACTTATAATCTTGGATGTTCTGTTTACATAGTCTTCATATCCGAGTCCGTAGCAAAGGTGAGTTATTGTGAAATATCCACAGTTAACAAAACAATTTGCAAGCTTGATTTGCTTAGTGATAACCGATAAAAAGAGTAAAACGTTAGTTCGTTTTTTAACCGACGAAACCAAAAAGGAGGAGGTTCTCTATTCGACCCGTATATTTTATGTTTTTCCATAATATTTTTTTATGTATGATCACGCATAACTTTTTACTGAGGCGTCCGATTCCGATAATTCTTTTTTCAGTGGATAGGGTGTACTTCGACTTTGGTCCCATTTGAATTTAAAAGATGAAATCGCCCCAAGGGTAGCGAAATGAAGGATATTGATCACTCACCCTCTGAATTCTGGTCCGTTAACCGATTCTATCAGGCATAACTTTGTACTGGGTTCTTCGATTTGGATGATTCTTTTTTTAATAGATAGGGTATACCTTATATTTGGATTTCGAAAGGAATTAGCCACCCTCACGGGTAGAAAAATAGGGGATAATTGATTTCACTAGTGAACATTAGCACACACGTTCGTAGTTGACAATGACAGATCGCTACTGACATTATTCTTGTTCCGTCAAAATCAGTATATTTTATGAGAGGATGGAATGATATACAAAGTAATGAAATAAACTAACCAGAACAACGAAAATAATTTATATTACAACAAATAGTAAAAGTAGATAATCATATTATTTAACTGGTAATAGTTGAAGTAAGGTGGGTAAGTAAGTATTTTGGAAGTAATCAAAAAACAAGTAGGTAGTAATTGGTAGATTTTAGCCACAAAAAATTGAAAATTAAAAACTTTTTAACAAAAAATGAAACCGACGAAATACGGAACTGAAAAGTAAAAAATAAAAACTTTTTAACAAAAAATTAAACCGATGAAAAAATCAACTGAAAAGCAAAAATAAAATAAACCTTCTTAGTCCAAATGATAATTGAGCTCCTAAACTAATGAAAGTAACTGATTTTGAATCGGCGCCAAACAAACTAGCAATTGAATTAGGTGAAGCGTAAAATGATGGCAGCGAGATGCACGGCTGCGTTTTGATGACTTCTTTCATAGATAATGATCTTCGATAATTGTTTGTTTGGCGCCGACTCAAAATCAGTTACTTACATTAGTTTAGGAGCTCAATTATCATTTAGACTAGTTAATTTTTTCGTCGGTTTAATTTTTTGTTAATTTTTTTTTTATTGTGTACGGTTTTTGATTGCTCTATGAATATTCATCAAGCAATTATTCAACTATATTTCAACACTATGTAGATGTTCCTTAACGGGTAGACACTTTGGAAGGTCGTTGTATTGAAGCAACCATGAAAAAAGAATGAACCGTCTTATATACAGCGCGTCGTGCATTTCATGAGTCAATTCTTGTTCTGCATATTTCCAGCATTTTGCATTAGGTCTCTCCTTTACCAAAAGACTTTTTAACAAAAAATTAAACCGACGAAAAAAGAAACTGAAAAGCAAAAAATAAATTTTTTAGGAGCTTAGTTATTGAGACTAAAAAGGATCATTTTATTTTTTGCTTTTCAGTTTCTTTTTTCGTCGGTTTAAGTTTTCATGTACATAATTTTTGGTGAAGGTACTAGGAACGTAGCAGTGAATTCACCAAATCTTCGTAATGTAAATTAGGCATGTTTACCAGTGAATTCACCAAATCTTGTGAATTAGATTATTTTTTGATGATATTGATAAAATTTGGGTTAACTCTATGATTTTGAAGCAGCCAATCACAAAACACTACCCATAGACAAATTAAAAATAAAGAGACTGTTTGAAACATTGGCGATGACCACCAAGTTTTTGGTACGGCCAGTCGCGCATGGAGGCGCTGCCCGCAATCGACAGACGACTGATGACATGATAATTTTCCAATTTCGACATTTGTCAGAAAATAGAAGTTTATTGTTTACACATGTATTTTTTTTTACAAACCACGCAATGATTTCAGAATAATTTTTTTACTGTTATTGTCATCGAAAAATTAATGACAGAAATTATAACTATGGACTTGAATTAGGAACCCAACGTCGAAAATAGAATGTTTTGTTATTCGAGTTGACGCTGAAATTCCTGGAAATATTCTTTTACAAGGTAAATTATAAGCTGCTTTTCACAAACTGATACTTATTTCCATCCATCAGTTGCAGAAATGTTTTCACAAACTGATACTTATTTCCGTCCATCAGTTTCCATTTCCTATCACCATTTGAGGAAGTACGAAGATTATCATCGAACTGGAGAATTTGTTATACCTACTCGTTCTCCTTTGTGCTTATAAATGAACAAAATTATTGTAGGTTTGTTGTATATGTAATTTTTTTTTTTTGGTTGATTTGATGATAAGACTGAAGAATATTTTAAATTTTATTATTTTTCATAGTTTTATTATTGTTTCGTCTGTAGTTGTACCTTGTCCTAGTTACAATAAAATGTCTTGTTTATAGTGTTCAACTTATTATTCTTGTTTTATAAGAACTTTAATTCTGTTCTTGATATCATGAAACAAAGATTTATTTTGAAACTTCATTTTAACCACGAACGAACTAACATTTTCTACGAATCGATTACTGTATATATTTTATTAGTGATCGATTCCCCTTTCCTGTATTTCATATGATAAAACCATTCATATGAAATACAGGAATGGCAAATCGATCACTTATAAAATATATACCATATCAATCATATAAAAGGAACACATTTAAAAAAAACGCCTTATCTCAATCGGTAACTGAAGATAAATCTGTTTTACCAACTGTACTAACTTAGTTCGGCCAGTTGCGAGATATGTCGCCACTGTCTGAACGTGGTGCCAACTTTTACTCCAGGTTTGACAACTCTCTTCATTTTTAGTTTCTCTATAACACTACCCATCTATCGCCATCGTCAGCAAACAAATGTTGATGTAACTGATATTTAAATGCTCGATATCCGTGCTTTTTCAGTATTTTTCTTGCTGAGACCTATCTGCATTTCTTGACTAATTTCTCTTAAAGAAACTGTTTTATCAACCTCAACGATAGCAAGAACATTGATCTCAGTCTCTTCATTTATGATAAACCTCTGTTCCGCCTATCGATTTCCTCCTTGCCTAAAACGATTCTCAACATACGGAACATATACTGATGGGCTGGATGTTGCCAATTGGGATATCTCTGAGCATACAACTCAGCAGCATTCCTTGAATTTCTATGACATACTCCAAATATTAATAACATATCCACTTTTTCACTTTGAGTATACATTATTTTGAAAAAAAATTAAACTGAAATTTAACGAAAATTAAGAAACTTTTACTGTCTTCTCATAAAGCTCACGTCACTGTCATTACCTAAGTAAGTGTTTTGTTTTCCAAAATATTATGCATCATGGCTATCCATGGCACACTTGACAAAAGTAAATAAATTATTATCCAGTATTTTCCTTAGTAATATTTAATTTGTGTTCTTATTTTTAATCCAATCGCAAATAAATTAGTATCGTTAGATTCGTCAAAAAATCCTTTTTTCGGAAAGCCTTGTCGAAAAATGGTCGCCATTTAAAAAATAATAATTAGACACGAAAATATAATTTTGCCAACTTGTCTTATTCCTCTCTATCATACTAGTCACTAAAACCTTGCGACTGTAATTTTCTGACATCACCTGAAAAAATGAAGTAGGCGTAAAACTTTTTCAAAATGTCACATTCTGATCCAGAATGGTCTCAGTATTTTGGAAGTAATAAAAAAAAAAGTAGGTAGTAATTAGTAGATTTCACCCAAAAAAAATTGAAAAATAAAAACTTTTTAACAAAAAATTAAACCGACGAAATACGGAACTGAAAAGTAAAAAATAAAATAAACCTTCTTAGTCTCAATAACTAAGCTCCTAAGTAACTAATTTCGAGTCGGCGTCAAACAAACAATCAACGAAGATCATTAAATTACTTGAAAATAATTATCAGAATGTGACCGCGCAACTCGATGCCATCATTTTACGCCTTACCTAATTCATTTGCTTGTTTGTTTGGCGCCGACTCAAAATCAGTTACTTACATTAGTTTAGGAGCTTAGTTATTGAGACTAAGAAGGTTTATTTTATTTTTTACTTTTCAGTTCCGTATTTCGTCGGTTTAATTTTTTGTTAAAAAGTTTTTTTGGTACAGAACATTGAATGAAGTTTTCCACTGTTTTTGTTGAACAAACTAATAATGATTTATGATGTGTAGTTACAGTAGCTGGTAACAATTAAAAACTAGACATGATTAATAGTTCCGTACTATCGAAAAATGTTGGCGGTTCAAAGAAAAAGCACTAATTTTCTCTGTGGATTTAACAGCCCAATCAAGATTGTGATAACAGTAACCTTTGTTTGATTTTCAATTGATAGTGCCTACATATGTCATATGCTTATTTTGTGGAACAATACTCAATCGAAACATATCTAATTAACAAATTAATGAATTGTACAGCCGAACGCTTCACATATATCCGATGTTTGATTCCTTTCGAAGTTTAAATAAATATTTTTCATTTTCCTCCAAACTAGTAAAAGAACTGAAATGCCTAATTGCAACATATAGTGCAACAAAGGTTTGCATTAACATTGCTGTCTATATCCGAAAACAACAAAATTTCCAGTTGCTAATTCTGACATCCTGTCGAGGTTGAGAGCGATTTAAAAACAAAACCATCGACTGAACAGTTCCTATGTTCTGACAATAGCTTTTCAAATGTTCTGCCTATTTGGCCTATGTACTGTCACCCATTTTTCTGTATTGCTCTAGGAATTGAAACAATATTTACATTTTGAATACGATTTAGTTTTGTTTGTCGTTAATGCAAGTATATTGGTAAACATATTGCGCGTGATTTGATTGGAATTTGTAAGCGATCAGATATCTTTGACGACATTAGTGTCAACAATGATTATAATTTTTAATTGCAGTATTATTACAAAATATTCAGGAAAGTTGATGAGGTATTTTCTAATTGCATTCTACAGCATTCTGACTATGTTATCTACAACATTATTATATTATTATTACATTATCCCTTGGAAAATTTACACATTATAAACATACCTTATAAATGAGAAAATATTTTTTAATAGATACAACTTTGCTAGGCCATAGTTCTGAAATGAGGATCGAATACCTCATATTAAGGATTTTTACATTTGACGCATTTTTTCCCTACTACAGCGATAGACTACAAGCCCAGGCCAATTTTTTTTTTGGGGGGGGGGGGTTGGGTCATGTGACCCGGCCCGAATTATATTCAGAATTATAGTACCATATGAATCGACTCCTTTAGGCAGTTGTGAGCGATGCGGGTAAAAGAAAATTTCCCATCGAGTGAAGAGATATTTCGACAAAATATTCTTGAACAGCATTTCTCAAGTTGATAGATCATTGAAAAATAATCAAGAAGGGCCTACTGCCGTACAAAAATAACGGTACTGAAAGCCAGGAAAAAAAAATCCGCAAATTTTTGCCCCTAATATAGGTGATTTACCACTGTGATTTTTATAACTGCGTAGATACAATTTTTAGCAACGCCGTACATACAGGATGTTACCAAATAAGTTTTTAGGCCTTTCCTTGGAAAGTTACACGCTTCCAAAGATGAGAAAAAATATTTTTTTTTTCTTGAAATTGCTTTTGCTTTTGTGGGCAAGTTCTACCAATAAAAAGGCTACCTATGAATATTTTTTAATTTTGTTGTGATCTTTTAAAGGGGTGAACCCCTATTCCATTTTTCACCAGAACTTTTTAACGAACCAAAGTTTTTCAATTAAAAAATATGTGTTGAAAAGAACGATTAATTGCAAAACTTTTAAACTCCTGTGTTGTGTCCGTAAAAGCAATAGTTCAAGATCATTGCAAAATGTACGGTATCGATTCCACAATATTATTTAACACATAAAATAATTTTCAGAAGCTATGCCGTGTAAAAATTATGGTTAATATAACATAAATAAAAAATTACCTGCATTTGGTGGTTGAATTTTATATTTTTGAAAGGAAGATCATAAATTTCTGTACGGCAACCGGTTTTTGGACGTAATGTGACTTAATATTATTGTTTTACGTAATAGCCGGCTATAATTAATGGAACTAAATGAAAATATAAAATTTTCGGAACCCCGCACGAAAACATATGGGAAATTGGCTCTCGGTCGAATTGGCTGAACTTTTATTATTTATAGTAGGATGGGTCATTAGAAAAAAGTGTGAGTTTAAATGATTTTGTATGTTTAGTTTCTGAGATATAAGCGGCCAAAGTTCCTAAAAACGTCGTATTGGGGTAGGAGTGACAAAGAAAAAAACTGTTTTTTTAGTGGAGATCAGACAAAGTAAAGATGAAAATGTATTTATCGGAACTCATGAACTGTTTCTTGATGTCTCTCTCTGTTTGAAATATACATTTTTTTTAATTTTCGATTGTACCCCCTATACTGAAAACAATTGACAGATCGTTTTTGATTACAAAAAAAGGAATTCATTTCTACTGCCCATTGAATAAAAGATAGGGTAACATTCTGATGACCTCAATTGTTCAATATTACCTTTCATTTAGATAAAGGGTGCGTTACATTTTTTGTAGGTCATTTACAATGTTTTTATTGAATATCTAGGAAACTGTTCCGTTAATTCAGACCATATTTTAGTCACAATATTTTGAAAATGTTGGCTATCATATACGATAGTTTTATCAACTTTGTATTTTGCGTTTCTAAGATATGTATTTTTGAAGTTTACGGTATTACGATATATGGGGTAACCTATCGATTTAACAAAATTTAATGGAATCTCTCGACACATTCAATTCTATTATAAAACTTTTCTAAATAAATGATTTGATACTATAAACAACACAAACCACACTCAACAACAATTTGGAACTCAACAGTATACAGAGTGGCCACTTTTTTAATGGGATTGTATTGGTAACTTTTAAACCATAAGAGTTAGAAGGTCGGTCAAATGGAGAAAAAGTTGCATTCATAGAAGCATTGTCAAGCGGTTCAAACAAATCGAGATTATCAGGGCCGGTTATTGAGATATCATGAGAAAAGTAAATTCTGTCATTTTGATTTTACTTTTTTTCCCACTTTATTTCGAATATTATCAAAAAATGTCACGAGAGTTTTTTATTCGACAGTAAATTATCCTCATTTTGACATAATCAGATTTTGTATCCAACGTTTCGTACGCTCTGGGCCACCTTCAACCTCATTTTTTTCAATACGGACCGGCATATTTTATGACACTTTTCGAAATGACTTTTAATGCTTAATCCAACGATATATCATACAATGTCATTCAAAGTTGATTTTCAGGTGATTTTGACCCTTATCCACATTTCTTTGGGTCGGATCTGTATTACATTCAGGTACCTTTAGTTTAATTAACAACATGCGATACATTTCGATAAGAAAATCAACTTACTCATCTTCAACTGAATGGAACGTAACAGAATCAAAGCAAGAAACAAGTAATAATTATTTACAAATTTCAAGAGGTGAAAAACCTAAATCATAATAATTAAACGAAACTATCATTGAATGAAAGAAAAATCAAATGATTATGCGAAAGTAAATGATGAACATTAATGAAGTAAGTGTTCGAAATGTTCACGATTTTGTAAAATGCACTTTGCGGTTCTAGAACCCATACTTCTTATACATTTGCTTATTCTGGCATGTTCAATCGCAGGAACAAACATTTTTATGCCACAGAAAATCCTCACTTAATTCATGAAGTTAGACATCAATATCGTTTTTCTTTGAACATATGGTGCGGTTTGTTGAATAATAAATTACTGGGACCCTATTTTATTGACGGCAACCTAACCGGAGCAAAATATGTAGAAATTATAGAAGAAATGTGGGATGATCTTCCTATACGGTATCGGCGTAATAGTCCATGGTTCCAACAAGACGGATGTGGTCCACACAACTCAAGAATAGTCACAGACTATCTAAATCGAACTTTTCCCGATTCATAGATTGGAACAAGAGGTCCAGTAGCATGGCCTGCCAGATCTCCGGATTTGAATCCGCTGGATTTTTATTTGTGGGGATATCTCAAAAATAAAGTTTATGATAGTACGAACCCGACAATAGAGATTCTTCGCGAGAAGATTGAGAATGTATTGGAAGGTATTCAAGGAGACGAAATAAGCAAATGTATAAGAAGTATGGGTTCCAGAACCGCAAAGTGCATTTTACAAAATGGTGGACATTTCGAACACTTACTTCATTAATGTTCATCATTTAGATTGATTTGTTGAAAATATAAACAGGATGTTCATAAGATCAGATGTGGAATCATCTGCGACTGAAAGATAAACTTTAGTCACTATCTTCCATCGTCAAGATAACCTCTTGTGGGGTATTCATGTTGAAAAGGGAAACATTCTCAATTGAATATTGATAGAAATATTTTTCTGTGAATTGAAAAATCCACGATTGAAATGAAGTTATTTCAAAAAGTGTCATAAAATATGCAGGTCCGTATTGAAAAAAATGAGGTTGAGGGTGGCCCAGAGCGCACGAAACGTTGGATACAAAATCTGATTATGTCAAAGTGAGGATAATTTACTGTCGAATAAAAGACTCTCGTGACATTTTTTGATAATATTCGAAATAAAGTGGGAAAAAAAGAAAAATCAAATTGACAGAATTTACTTTTCTTATGATATCTCAATAAATGGCCCTGATAATCTCGATTTGTTTGAACTGCTTGACAATGCTTTTATGAATGCAACTTTTTCTCCATTTGACCGACCTTCTAACTCTTATGGTTTAAAAGTTACCAATACAATCCCATTAAAAAAGTGGCCACTCTGTATACTCAAAAAAAACGAATTACAAATAACGACTTCTAACATAAAAAAACAATAATATTATGGAAATTAAAACATAACAAATCGAAATTGAAACTAATTAGTTATAAACAACATAATCAACAATTTACATAATGAACTCTCAAAAAACAAACAGTAACCAAAACCCAAATTCAAATAAAATTATTAATATTGTTATTGATTGGTATATTTGCACAATCTAAAACATTTCTCAATAGTTTATGGCTAGGGTACTTTATCGTTTCTATTTGAAATTGATATGCGTAATCCTGAACCTGGACTATTACGCTGCCGCATAACGTCCAGGTTTAGGAATGCTATAAAGTATCAACTGTGGATATCCTGATTATTCCTGATGCACCTGCAAATGAATGAATTCTAGGCTACTACTGTACCTGCAAAAGTGGAGCAAGAACAGTGGGATGCTGTTCCCATATTTTGCAGCGTACTTTGGTACCTAGGATATGCTCGTCATCAAGAAACAATGAAGTACCCTAGCCATGAACTATTAAACAATGTTTTAGATTGCGCAAATAGACCAATAAATAACAATATTATTAATATTATTTGAATTTAGGTTTTGTTTATTGTTTGTTTTTTGAGAGTTCAATTATGTAAATTGTTATTTATATTGTGTATAACTAATCAGTTTCAATTTCGATTTAGAGTTCACTACTTCAATATACTATAAGATTTTCACTACTCAAGGGTTCACTAAAGCACGTCGCGTGTTTCGCTATACAATAGCTTCATCAGGTTCATTTCTATTTGTTATATTATAATTTCCATGATATTAATTACCTTTTTACGTTAGATGACGTTATTTATAATTCGTTTTTTTTTTTGAGTCTATACTGTTAGTTCCAAATTGTTATTGTGTGTGGTTTGTGTTGTTTATAGTATCAAATAATTGATTTAGAAAAGTTTTATATTATAATTGAATGTGTCGAAAGGTTCTATAAAATTTTGTTAAATCGATAGGTTACCCCATATATCGTAATACCGTAAACAAAAATGCATATCTTAGAAACGCAACATACAAAGTTGATAAAACTATCGTATATAATAGTCAACATTTTCAAAATATTGTGAGTCAATTATGGTCCAAATTAACGGAACAGTTTTCTAGATATTCAATAAAAACATTGTAAATGACTTACAAAAAAATATAACGCACCCTTTATCCAAATGAAAGATAATATTGAACAATTGAGTTCATCAGAATGTTACCCCATCTTTTATTCAATGGGCAGTAGCAATCAATTCCTTTTTTTGTAATCCAAAACGATCTGTCAATTGTTTACAGGATAGGGGTATACTCGAAAATTAAAAAAATATATATTTCAAACAGAGAGAGTCATCAAGAAACAAAACACGTTTTTTCGCCTACAATAGACTGAAACTATGATATCTTAACAAAATACAACTTGTTTGTTTTAAAATAGTGCTGGAAAAAAAATCCGGAAAAACGATTCATTTGACTATGCCCCGTATACACCCTAATGTACTATCATCAATAAGATTATAATTGAACATCTTTATGAGTTCCGATCAATACTTTTTCATCCCTACTTTGTCGTATTTCGACTAAAAAACCTTCTTTGTCAATCCTACCCCAATACGACGTTTTTACGAACGTTGGCTGCTTGTTTCTCCGTGTTTAGGTCGTATGGGGTCGGCTTTAGAATAGCCCCATGGTAAATCCTGCCTGTCGTAAGAGGCGACTAAAAGGATAACCGTAGGTGGAAGATGGTCTCATCGCCCGGTGAAATACCACCATATCGACTTTGTGTGCTGTGAAATGGACCATTCCATGTTTCAGTGTTCGGTCGATACTTTCCGGTCTCCCTCTTTCCTTTTCCCCAATTCCTTCTTTATTTTCAGGTAATAGTAATAATGATGAACAATAGTAATAATGATGAAGTCTCCTAGAGTAAAACACTCCGGAAGTAAAATACCTCTCCATTCGGATTTCCGGGCGAGAGGTACTCGAGGGGACTCAACATTAAAAATTAATTTTTGCAACATCCGCGGACTCAACAAGAACATCAATGACGTCCACCATCACCTACAGACGGAAAAACCGGATATTCTGGCTCTAACAGAAACACAAGTAAACTCGTCCACCAACAAGGTCCATATGCTTTGTCCTGGTTACGAACTCCATTCTCGATTCAGGTTCAAAGGTGGAGTTTGCCTTTACGCCAAGGCTAACCTTTCATGCCAGCGTGAAGAGAGTTTGGAACCGAAAGACTTTGATGTGATGTGGTTCAAGCTATCTGATACCAAACTGACTAAGTTCCTCTGCTGCCTTTATCTATCACCTAATGAACCTTCATATAACGACCTCTTTGAGTTTTTATCACTCAAACTGGACTACATTCAGGAGAACCATCCAACAGCTGAAACCATAATCATGGGAGATTTTAATGTACATAACGCTGCCTGGCTCAAATTCTCTAACAAAACAGATGATGCAGGTCGTCAAGCCGAGGCCTTCGCCATCACTCATGGTCTAGAACAACTGGTCGAGCTACCAACCCGCATCCCTGATGTCAACAACCAGTCTGCCAATACACTAGATCTTTTCCTCACCACCAATCCTGACCCGTATAGAATAGAAGTTTGTGCCCCACTTGGAAACTCTGACACACCCTCATCTCCACAACATGCTCTTTCCATTTCCTAGAAGTTTGTGCCCCACTTGGAAACCATCGAGCTGCACAATACCACCCGTCTCATGTGGCATTACAATTCGGCCGACTGGGAAGGTCTTCGTATGTTTTTCTCAGCGTTTCCATGGAAGAGAGTTTGTTTCTCTTCAGTAGATCCAACACGATGTGCTGAGACAATTTCTGAAATCATCATGTTGGGGATGCAAACTTACATACCGAATACCGAGAGAAGAACATCATCCGATAAGACCTGGTTTAACAGAAACTGCTCTAGAGCTGTGGCTTCCAAACAGGCAGCATACCATCGATGGCTAAAAAATCCGGGCCCTGAGACCAGAGCAGCATATGTCGAGGCTAGAGGCATATGTAAAGAGACAATAGAATGCTCAAAAGATGCCCGCAAAGCCAAAATAAGATCAAAACTTGCTGAATGTCCTAACGGATCCCGTTCATTTTGGTCTTTCTGAAGCTGTGGGAAGAAATTTCACTTCCAGCTCATTTCCTCCCCTAACCAAAGAAGATGGAACACTAGCAACGACTGCCCAGGAAAAAGCCAATATCTTTGCGCACCTATTTGCTGGAAATTCCACTCTAGATTCATCGGGAAAACAACCCCCGAACATTACACCTATTGACAGTCACATGCCCGAGATCACCTTTCGCCAACGTACTATCAGAAAGATTTTGCTGGGTCTCAACACCAACAAAGCCTGTGGATCTGACGGAATCCCGCCGATTGTTCTCAAGAAATGTGCCCCGAACTAACACCTGTTCTTTGCAAGTTGTTCAACCACTCTTACAATTTGGGGGTATTTCCGTCCAATTGGAAAATTGCAAGAGTACAGCCAGTCCCTAAAAAAGGCAAAAGGCCCTACCTAGCAACTACAGACCTATCGCACTGCTATCTATTATTTCAAAGGTCATGGAAAAAGCCATCAACATCGAGCTCATGAAATATCTAGAAGACTCAGGAATTGTCAACGATAGGCAATATGGCTTCCGCCATCAGAGATCAACTGGTGACCTGCTCGCTTACGTCTCACATGTATGGCAGCTATCTATTGAAAAGCATGGAGAAACTTTAGCTGTGGCATTAGATATCTCCAAGGCGTTCGATCGAGTTTGGCACCAGGGACTCCTCGCCAAGCTTCCGTCTTATGGCTTGCCCCCTCAGCTGTGTTCTCTGCTTGCTAGTTTTCTCTCAAACAGGTCTCTCCATGTAGTGGTCGATGGAGTTTCATCTGACACTCTACTCATAAATGCTGGTGTTCCGCAAGGATCCATTCTCGCACCAACACTATTTCTACTTCACATCAACGACCTGTTGAAAGCAACTTCATGTCCAGTACACAGCTTTGCCGATGATAGTACCCTCCATACCGCTTTCTCTTCCAGGGCCCCTATATCAGCCCGTGAAACCAGAAATGAACGAGGAAGAAATGTTAATAATATAAATATGGACTTGGCAACAATTCTCGAATGGGGATCTAATAACTTGGTAGAATTCAATGCAAACAAAACACAAGCATGTCTTTTCTCTAGAAAAGCCGATCTCACTGTGCCTAACATAACTTTGTCAGGAGTAACCATACCACTGAACTTTTGAACCGTTGTGACAAATTGTCCGAACATACTGTTGAACTTGGTTTTCTGTTTCGTGCCAAGAGCTATTTCACCCCCAGTCAGCTGCTTATGATCTATAAGGCACAGATCCGACCTGTCCTGGAATACTGTTCCCATATTTGGAGTGCGGCACCTAAACATATCCTGAGGCTATTGGATTCTGTCCAAAAAAGGGCAATTCGTCTCGTCGGTGATGCCTCGCTTACAAACTCGCTCACTTGTCTGGAACACCGTAGAAAAGTTGGCGATTTGTCTCTATTTTATAGATATTTTCATGGGCGATGCTCTTCTGAAATATCAACAATCGTTCCTGCTTTGGCAGTCTCTTCGAGATTAACCCGTCAAGTTCAGTTATCACACCCCTTCGTGGTCACTTTGGAAACCTGCAGAACATCACTTTCCAAAGACTCGTTCATCCAACGAACAGCGAGGCTTTGGAACTCCTATGCCTAGGGAGGTGTTCCCCGAGGCATAAAACCTTCAGAAATTTAAGAAGAACACCAACTCCTACCTTCTTTCCCTAGGTTCCCACGATGTTCTCTGAACATTACAGGATATCCTTTTTCGTGGGAACCAGAACATAAAAAAAAAAAAAAAAAAAACTAAATATACAAAATCATTTAAACTAACACTTTTTTCTAATGACCCATCCTACTATAACATAATAAAATTTCAGCCAATTCGACCGAGAGCCAATTTCCCATATGTTCTTTAGAAGATTTTTGAATTGCACTGTGATTTATCAGAGGAGTAATTCTTAGAATATTATTGCTTTTTTATTTTTCGAACATATCAAAACAAAATGATGCCGTACATTTTTTATTTGAGGATTTCTCACAGCTGATAAGAGTGTGCATTATGTTTTTACGGAATGTTAGGGTCATTAATTATTGTACGCCATTCACAAAATTTGATTGGCAATATAAAATAATGATTGAAAATTACAATCAGATGGAACATTAGTTAAAATATAGGATACTCTGAATATTCGAGCTTCAACTATATGCTTTTTCTCATTTCAATGTACATTATTACAATCTTTGTATTTTACGTTTTTTCTTTGTCGTTTTTTTAAAATACCCCCATTTTAATCTCAATGATATAATTAGAGTCTCGATGGAAACAAAGTAACAATTTTAATATTATTAGACTACTAGAAAGCATTCGACACCATAAATCACCGAATACTACTCTCTATGTCGCACTATTTTGGATTCAGTGATACAGCAATAGTATTAATTTCACCTTATTTACATGAGAGAAGACAAAAGGTTACTTTGAATACAATTTTGGAGGTATCTACAGATCATATGTTGAAAATCAATCCCAACAAGTCAGTTGCTATGATATTCAGAACCGAAAAGATTTGTGAGCAGGCAAAAAGTTACGATCTGAAAATTGGAGATTCCAAAATTCCAAAAAAGTCTCACTCTAAAAACTTAGGGCTTATTATAGACTCCAAGCTTAGATTCACTGAACATGTCACTTAAAAACTCAAAACCGCTTATGCATCTGAATAACACAGAAATATTAGGAAGTATTTAGGGAGATTTTTATCCTTTTCTAACTGTTGATTGAAAAGAAAAGATAGAAGTAAATTCTGAAATCAACCTTTTTACCCCTCACAATCCCCACAAGTTTAGCTGTAAACTGGGCCATTTTAGATTCGTAAACAGAGCATCCAAATCACGTAAAATCCTGAATTTGAAATTGCTAGCTATAAAAAAACGTTTTCGATATATATTTTTTTAAATATTAGCTACTTGTATCTCAAAAACTAAACGTTACCTGACCCATATCAATAGGATTTTTTTCTTCTTATTTCTACGGGTATCATAATATATCCTCGAAGTTTGTAACCGCTTTAAAAAAAACACCCTGTGTATTTACACTAGATTAGACCATATCAAATATTAAGGCACTCGACACTTTTACATGAGAAAGGCGTGAGTTTTTGAATTATATAACTGCTTATCGATGACTCTTGAAGGATATTTGTTTGTTTTTTACGTTTGTCGGTATTCCCAAAAGACAATACCCCAGATATCTTAAATCCAAACACGAACTATTTCTTTGTTCTCCTCGACGAGATCAAACACACTGGCAACGCTAAAAAACACTCACGCATCATCTTACCTCCTGAAACTTTCTTCTGTCGCTTGATTATTCGAATTGATCACAAACGAGGTAAACATTCACACCACAAGTAGGTACGTCCGCTGTTTGTCAACTGTTTGATTTGCGAGACTGTCGCGATTCTACTAGCTTATTCGCCACCTGTCGCTGGGTATTTATCATTTTTTCTCGAGAGAGGATTCCCATTGATGAATCGCGCTTTGACCGGTTGATTCGTCTTGCCGTCTATGAACGAACGTCTTCGCGAATTTGTTGTTGGTAAACATTCGATGGGCGATTTATTGAGGCTATGTTTGGATACATGGGAAATTGATTGATAGGCCAGTAGAGATAGACATGATTTTCCCAAAAGTTTTAAATTTCCAGTAGAGTGAAGAGTACCTTTAAATATTTAGTCTCATTTTACAACTCTTTTTACTGAACGGAAGAAGTTGAAAATCAGGATTTAATGTATTTTTACACGCTTTATATTAGCTTCACTTGTATGTTTGTTTGTTTGTAATCGACTCCTTTGGGCGCGATTTTGACCCACTTCCAGACGTACGAATGATTTGAAATTTGGCAGGTGTACATAATTCCGGTGACAGTGCATTAAGAAATTTTTGTTTGAAAAAAAAACGAAATGGCGGCTCCAATATGGCGGACGAGTTTTGTGATTATGGTCCGATTCGCTTAAAAATTGATATCTGAGGGTTTTCGTGGTCGGAGATTATGATTCTTTTGTCAAAACTGAAAAATTCAAGATGGCGGCTCCAAAATGGAAGACGAGTTTTGTGATTATGGTCCGATTCGCTTAAAAATTGATATCTGAGGGTTTTCGTGGTCGGAGATTATGATTATTTTGTCAAAATTGAAATTCAAAATGGCGGCTCAAAAATGGCGGACGAGTTTTGTGATTATGGTCCGATTCTATTGAAATTGGTATGTGGGGGTTTTGGGGTAAATTATGATTCTTTTGTAAAAATTGAAAAATTCTAGATGGGGCTCCAAAATGGCGGACGAGTTTTGTGATTAGGGTCCGATTCGCTTCAAAATTGGTATCTGAGGGGTCCAATATTATGATTCTTTTGTCAAAACTGAAAAATTCAAGATGGCGGATCCAAAATGGTAGACGAGTTTTGTGATTATGGTCCGATTCTATTGAGAATTGGTATGTGGGAGAGGAAAAAATGGCAGACCACCAGAAACCCTCAGAATAAAGAACATTTCATGAGGCTGGGGGCTGAAATTGCGGCAATCTTGGAAGCCAACACCAATAATGTTTGGAGTCGCAAGCTTGAGAACCTCAACGTGAGGAATCACTCACTATGGAATATGACAAAGGTTTTTCAAAGGAAAAGAGAGCCTGTCCCAGCCATAGTGAGTGGCCCCGAGCGGTTGGTGGCGGAACCGCAGGAGAAAGCTGATTTGTTCGGGGAATACTTCAGTAGAGTACATGAAATAGAACCGGATACAACGGCTGACCATGTTAGGATTTCAAACGTGGCTAGAAACTTCAAGAACACGCCTCCAATGAGAATGATACCCTCAGAACTTCAGAAAGTTCTAACCAACTACGAAGAAGTTCTGAGGGTCATTAAGAGCCTGCCGCGGAATAAAGCGCCAGGCCTGGATAAACTGGACGCCATTCTTCTCAAGAACCTGCCGAGAAAATCGCTGGTCCAATTAATCTACATTATAAATGCTATCATCAATGACGTCCACCATCACCTACAGACGGAAAAACCGGATATTCTGGCTCTAACAGAAACACAAGTAAACTCGTCCACCAACAAGGTCCATATGCTTTGTCCTGGTTACGAACTCCATTCTCGATTCAGGTTCAAAGGTGGAGTTTGCCTTTACGCCAAGGCTAACCTTTCATGCCAGCGTGAAGAGAGTTTGGAACCGAAAGACTTTGATGTGATGTGGTTCAAGCTATCTGATACCAAACTGACTAAGTTCCTCTGCTGCCTTTATCTATCACCTAATGAACCTTCATATAACGACCTCTTTGAGTTTTTATCACTCAAACTGGACTACATTCAGGAGAACCATCCAACAGCTGAAACCATAATCATGGGAGATTTTAATGTACATAACGCTGCCTGGCTCAAATTCTCTAACAAAACAGATGATGCAGGTCGTCAAGCCGAGGCCTTCGCCATCACTCATGGTCTAGAACAACTGGTCGAGCTACCAACCCGCATCCCTGATGTCAACAACCAGTCTGCCAATACACTAGATCTTTTCCTCACCACCAATCCTGACCCGTATAGAATAGAAGTTTGTGCCCCACTTGGAAACTCTGACCACACCCTCATCTCCACAACATGCTCTTTCCATTTACCATCGAGCTGCACAATACCACCCCGTCTCATGTGGCATTACAATTCGGCCGACTGGGAAGGTCTTCGTATGTTTTTCTCAGCGTTTCCATGGAAGAGAGTTTGTTTCTCTTCAGTAGATCCAACACGATGTGCTGAGACAATTTCTGAAATCATCATGTTGGGATGCAAACTTACATACCGAATACCGAAAGAAGAACATCATCCGATAAGACCTGGTTTAACAGAAACTGCTCTAGAGCTGTGGCTTCCAAACAGGCAGCATACCATCGATGGCTAAAAATCCGGGCCCTGAGACCAGAGCAGCATATGTCGAGGCTAGAGGCATATGTAAAGAGACAATAGAATGCTCAAAAGATGCCCACAAAAGCAAAATAAGATCAAAACTTGCTGAATGTCCTAACGGATCCCGTTCATTTTGGTCTTTCGCCAAAGCTGTGGGAAGAAATTTCACTTCCAGCTCATTTCCTCCCCTAACCAAAGAAGATGGAACACTAGCAACGACTGCCCAGGAAAAAGCCAATATCTTTGCGCACCTATTTGCTGGAAATTCCACTCTGGATTCATCGGGAAAACAACCCCCGAACATTACACCTATTGACAGTCACATGCCCGAGATCACCTTTCGCCAACGTACTATCAGAAAGATTTTGCTGGGTCTCAACACCAACAAAGCCTGTGGATCTGACGGAATCCCGCCGATTGTTCTCAAGAAATGTGCCCCCGAACTAACACCTGTTCTTTGCAAGTTGTTCAACCACTCTTACAATTTGGGGGTATTTCCGTCCAATTGGAAAATTGCAAGAGTACAGCCAGTCCCTAAAAAAGGCAAAAAGGCCCTACCTAGCAACTACAGACCTATCGCACTGCTATCTATTATTTCAAAGGTCATGGAAAAAGCCATCAACATCGAGCTCATGAAATATCTAGAAGACTCAGGAATTGTCAACGATAGGCAATATGGCTTCCGCCATCAGAGATCAACTGGTGACCTGCTCGCTTACGTCTCACATATATGGCAGCTATCTATTGAAAAGCATGGAGAAACTTTAGCTGTGGCATTAGATATCTCCAAGGCGTTCGATCGAGTTTGGCACCAGGGACTCCTCGCCAAGCTTCCGTCTTATGGCTTGCCCCTCAGCTGTGTTCTCTGCTTGCTAGTTTTCTCTCAAACAGGTCTCTCCATGTAGTGGTCGATGGAGTTTCATCTGACACTCTACTCATAAATGCTGGTGTTCCGCAAGGATCCATTCTCGCACCAACACTATTTCTACTTCACATCAACGACCTGTTGAAAGCAACTTCATGTCCAGTACACAGCTTTGCCGATGATAGTACCCTCCATACCGCTTTCTCTTCCAGGGCCCCTATATCAGCCCGTGAAACCAGAAATGAACGAGGAAGAAATGTTAATAATATAAATATGGACTTGGCAACAATTCTCGAATGGGGATCTAATAACTTGGTAGAATTCAATGCAAACAAAACACAAGCATGTCTTTTCTCTAGAAAAGCCGATCTCACTGTGCCTAACATAACTTTGTCAGGAGTAACCATACCACTGAAGCCATCCATATCGATGCTTGGTATTACTATCAGCAATAACCTTTCCTGGGAAAATCACGTGAGGTCCATTGCCCTCAATCGCCAAAGTGCATCCCAAAACTTGGTTTTCTGTTTCGTGCCAAGAGCTATTTCACCCCCAGTCAGCTGCTTATGATCTATAAGGCACAGATCCGACCTGTCCTGGAATACTGTTCCCATATTTGGAGTGCGGCACCTAAACATATCCTGAGGCTATTGGATTCTGTCCAAAAAAGGGCAATTCGTCTCGTCGGTGATGCCTCGCTTACAAACTCGCTCACTTGTCTGGAACACCGTAGAAAAGTTGGCGATTTGTCTCTATTTTATAGATATTTTCATGGGCGATGCTCTTCTGAAATATCAACAATCGTTCCTGCTTTGGCAGTCTCTTCGAGATTAACCCGTCAAGTTCAGTCATCACACCCCTTCGTGGTCACTTTGGAAACCTGCAGAACATCACTTTCCAAAGACTCGTTCATCCAACGAACAGCGAGGCTTTGGAACTCATTGCCTAGGGGGTGTTCCCCGAGGCATACAACCTTCAGAAATTTAAGAAGAACACCAACTCCTACCTTCTTTCCCTAGGTTCCCACGATGTTCTCTGAACATTACAGGATATCCCTTTTCGTGGGAACCAGAACATAAAAAAAAAAAAAAAAAAAATCATAAAGTGGCAACGCTACCCAGATTGCCTAAAGAAAGCCGAAGTTATTCCGCTTCTGAAGCCCGGAAAGGGGAAACATAATATAGATAGCTACAGGCCCATCTCGCTTCTCAATGTAGTGGCCAAAGTGGTCGACAAGATCCTCCTGAATCGTGTGGTGGAATTCGAGGAGGAGCGGAGAATTATCCCGGACGAGCAATTCGGGTTTAGGAGAGGTCATTCAACGACCTCGCAAGTAGCCCGAGTTGTTCACGGGGTAAAGGAAGCTTTCCACGGAGACCTCAACACGGTTATGGTCTTGCTGGATACGCAAAAAGCTTTTGATACCGTCTGGACAGGGGGGTTAATTACTAAAATGTCGGAGGCACGCATGCCTTTCTACCTCATTAAAATTCTTGAATCATACCTAACTGGGCGGACTTTCAGAGTTAATGTGAACGGAACTAGCTCGCCGGAACATACAATCGGTGCGGGGGTCCCACAGGGGTCTTCGCTATCACCGATCTTGTATTCGTTGTATACACACGACTTTCCGACCTTCGCTCAAACGAGCACGGCTATGTTCGCGGATGACACCGCGATCTATGCCCACTCGTTTCATAGCGGAGTGGCTGCCAGGCAGCTCCAGATTCATCTGGATCGGTTGGTTATACCGTATATGGGGAAGAACAAGATCAAGTTGAATCCCAATAAGACGGAGGTCATTAATTTCACAAGGAAACGTACCAACGTGAAGATCCTTGGGAAATTAAAGATTGAAAACAACAGAGCGATTGAGAAGCCCTCAGTGAGATACCTGGGAGTGCAATTGGACACGCGTATGAATCTGCACAAACATATAGCGCTGGCATTGCAGAGGGGGGGAGCCGCAATTAAGCGAACTTACCCCCTCATGGCACGCAATTCCAGCCTATCGCTAGATAACAAAACACGAATTTATAAACAAATAATTAGACCGGCGATGATATACGCCTGTCCAATATTCTGCAGTCTGTCAAAAACTCAAATATTGAGACTTGAGAGACTGCAGAACAAAGCACTTCGTATAGCTACAAATAGTAGTAGGTATATCCGGTTGGATGATCTTCGCGGGCTGGCTAAAGTTGAAAAACTTTCAGACCATATTGCTAGAATCTCTGATAAATTCTTTAGATACCATATCTCTGGAAGTCCGCTCACGGCGGAAATGACCAACGTCAGGGCCAACCAGAGACGAAAGCATGGGGTAATCTTCGAAGCCCTAAATCTCTATAATGAGATATAGGAGCCGGAACAAACCACAAGGAAATATTGCAAATCATAAGATAACAAGGCAGTGAGAACGAAATTATTAGAACTGGGTTTTTTGTAATTTTTCCCAGAGTCAACGAAGTGTACGAATATAAGAAAGAACACAGCTACTTAGAAATACCGTATTAAGCAAAATAGCAAAAGGCGCATAAGCTCTAAGCAGGAGGCGCCTGTAACGACGACTAGTCAAAAAGAAGCGAACTAGTATGTTCTTGAAGAATTGCTCGCCTGCCAACAGCAGCAGGGGCTGTCTCTTCGCCCCCCAGGGAGGCCAAGAGATCAGTCAACTATTCCCCCAACTAAGAGCTCAAATCCCTTCCCCTTTCCCACCCTCCTACCCGGGAAAAGGATCCAGGAAGAGATTAAAGATAATTTTAATGAATTGTACATAGTAGTTAAGTTTTTAATGTATCAGATACTGTGATAGAAATATATATTTTTGGATTTTTGGATTTGGTATGTGGGGGTTATTGGGGTCCAATATTATGATTCTTTTGTAAAAATTGGAAAATTTTAGATGGCGGCTCCAAAATGGCGGACGAGTTTTGTGATTATGGCCCGATTCGCTTCAAAATTGGTATCTGAGGGTTTTCGTGGTCGGAGATTATGATTCTTTTGTCAAAACTGAAAAATTCAAGACGGCGGATCCAAAATGGTAGACGAGTTTTGTGATTAATAATAATAATAATAATAATAATAAACGTCTTTATTATTTTCAATAAAGCACAACAACAAATAATTTCCTTAAACTCAAATACATTTGAAAATAAAATGCGGAGTTTATTTTCAGTTGTACATTGCTGCACAACAAAAAATATTCTTCCACTCAACCCTAACAAATCTTGTGTAATTCATAGTTATAGCTGATAAAACATAGAAAAAAAATTAATTAAAAAAAGAAAAAAAAAAAAAAAAAATTTAAAAAATGAAAATATGAGTTATATAGTAGGTACAATATTAGATACAAATTAGATATAAATAAGCATTAAACATTTTATAGTTGATGACATAAGAGAAGATCAACAAAGCGAGACAATCTATAATAGATGATATACAAGGCGAGAAACAAACTTACTAGTTTACTTTTTCAAGTAAGAAATGAGCAGGTAGATATTTTACGTTTATGCTAAATTTGATTGTCCAATATATATTTTTTGAGGCTTCTTTTGAATTTTGAAATATTATAAATCTTAAACTCGGATGGAATGGCATTGTATTGAGAGTAAATTTGGTGTGTAAACGAACGTCTGAAAAGCTCAGTCGTGAAGTGAGGTATAGTGAGTAAACCTCTTTTTCTAATATTTACATTATGGACATCTGAACGATACGTAATTTTGCGGTGTAGATAGGAAGGTTTCTTATCAATAATTATTTTATGGCATAAGGTAATAAAATGAACCTTTCTTCTATTCTCCATATGTAACCATCCAATCTCCTTCAATTTATGAGATACTCGTTGTCGTCTTCTTATACCAAAAATCATACGTAAGCATGAGTTTTGAACTTTCTGAATCTTATTTTTATATAGGTGCGTTAGATTAGGTCCGTACAGAGCATCTGCGTAATTGAATAATGATAGCACAAGTGTTTCACAGAGATATTTTTTAACATGAATAGGAAAAAGGTGTCGATTGCCGTATATCATTTTAATATTACAATACGCACGTTGTAACAACCTATTTATATGCCTTTCAAATCTCAGTTCAGAGTCTAATATAACTCCTAAATTTTTTGCTTCACACCACCTCTAATTCTTCATTACCAATAGTAATATTTACTAAATTCAATAAATGTTTTCTGTTTTGCTTAGTGCCAAACAGCATGATTTTAGATTTTGTTGTGTTTATAAGTAGGCAGTGTTCAGTTGCATAACTGATAAATTCCTCTAGATTTTTATTGATAACGACACAAGCGCTATCCACATCAGCCTGCCTAAAGCTATAATACAGCTGAGTATCATCAGCATATAAATGAACTTTGCAGTCCTGAATTTTTTTTAAGAGACGAGAAGCATATATAGAAAATAGTAGTGGCCCAAGGATCGACCCTTGAGGTACACCAGATCCTAATACGAGATAATCTGAACTAATACCATTCATGAAAACTTGCTGTTGCCTAAGTTTAAGGTAGTTCTCTATTAAAGAACAAGATCATTAGAGAAACCCATATATTCCAAAATACAAATCATTAAATCGTAATTTATCGTATCAAAAGCGCGACTAATCTAGCATAACCAGCACTGTTGAATAACCCGAATCAGTAGCTTTGAAAATATCATCAATAACATGAATTAAAGCAGTAGTACAACTGTAACCTTTACGAAAACCTGACTGTATTGAAGGTAATAGTGAATGTATATGTAAATAATTCTTAATTTGAGATTCTAAAGTTTTTTCCAAGATTTTTGACAAGGCAGGTAGAATACTTATTGGACGTAAGTCTTTGAACTCAGTTGGATCTTGTTTTTAGGTAGAACTTTGACAACTGCTTTTTCCATACCTCCGGATGACATTTTCGGTTATGCAAAATTCACAATATGTGTAATATACGGGATAATAAATGGACAACACAGTTTGATGAAATTTATACTTAATCCATCACATCCGGTAGCGTTTGATTTAATGTCACAAATTGCTTCATAGACAAGCAAATCATTAGTTTCACTAAATTTGAAATCGGAATTATTGAGTTTATTTGATTTATAAAAAGACTTTAATTCTTCCGATGGTTCAGATTGCGGCACTGATTCAATAAAAAACCTATTAACTTTATTTGGATCCCTCAGATTTTCTGGTATATCAAGTGATTTGTCCGGTAGAAATTTATTCTCTTTTAAAATTCGCCATATATCTTTTGGTTTACTGTTACTGAATTGATAGATAAAATAGGCCCTTTTCTCTCTTTTGATGGATTGAAATGTAAAATTTCGTAAATTTTTATAAGTTTGTAAAGTTGCTTCAGTTCTCGTTCTTTTATACTTTCTTAGAGCTTTGTCTCTTTCATCTATCATTTTCTTTATAGGAAATGTTATCCACGGTGCTTTAGGTTTTGTTACCCTCGAGGTAACAATAGGAGCATGCCTATCAAGCAAATTATTTAGACAATTGACTAAGTAAGAAACCTTCCCATCTACTGTTTCCTGATCATATATCGGATTATGGTCCGATTCTATTGAAAATTGGTATGTGGGGGTTATTGGGGTCCAATATTATGATTCTTTTGTGAAAATTGAAAAATTCCAGATGGTGGCTCCAAAATGGCGGACGAGTTTTGTGATTAGGGTCCGATTTGCTTCAAAATTGGTATCTGAGGGATTTCGTGGTCAGAGATTATGATTCTTTTGTCAAAACTGAAAAATTCAAGATGACGGCTCCAAAATGGTGGACGAGTTTTGTGATTATGGTCCGATTCTATTAAAAATTGGTATGTGGGTGTTTTTGGGGTAGGAGATTATGTTTGTAACCGATTCCTTTGGGCGCGATTTTGACCCACTTTAAACGGCCAGATTTCATTCAAACTTTGTAGATTTATCGAGGACCGATGACAATACACTGATCTGATAAGATTATTCCATTCTTTGATTTGCAAAATAAGATTTGTTAATTTATATAACTTTCATAAAAAACTAATAAAACTCGCATTTATAAATAAACCAAACAAAAAGTTGAAAATAAATAATAGTTTAAAAAAACTAAAAAACACGCTTTTATAGGAAACTAAAAAAATAGAAAATAAGAAAAAAATTTATTTTATTTAAAAAAAGCGTGGGTTGCATGGTATCAATAATTATATAGTACATTACACACCTAGGGCAGTAAAGTAAGAAATGTCTCAGATCACAGGTAATTGTTGGCCAAGGCGATACCATGCACCCCACTTTTTTTTAAATAAAATAAATTTTTTTTCTTATTTTCTATTTTATTAGTTTGGTTTTCTATAAAAGCGTGTTTTTTAGTTTTTTAAAACTATTATTACATTATTAGCGCGGTAAAATAATTATTCTTACGTGTCGATTACATTTCGATTCGGGTTTTTCATGCGAAACCACTATTGGAGTAAGGAAGTCGAGTACAAGGGTAAATTATAATTTTATTCAGTTCAAGAAATACATACCTGTAAAAATTAAATTTGAGATGTAATATCGACCTCACAAATTTTTATTTTTGATGATGAAAATTATGTACTTCCGAGATTTACAATCGATAACGTTTTGATATCCTTACTTCCATAGATCATCGATTATTCATTTTAAAATCCCTTCGATTGCTACATGCCGTTTCTAATGCGATAAAAATTTAATGTCTTCCAATAGTCTTTTAGCAAAATTTAGCAAAATTTTGTACTCTTTGGATTGTTGCATTCGAAAATGTAAGATTAAATTTATTTCGTTGATTAGTCGAAAACTGTGAAAGTTTAAAATTTTGTAGTGGTTACCTACGTAACCGTATCATTCTTCGGATGCAATTTCAATCAAGCAGTACAAATAAATATAACAGATATACGGGATGGATAATCAAGTATTTAACCGGACCATTCTAGACATATGTCGGTATAATATATAGCTTTTTACACAATCATTACAATTTATGGCCAAATTATAAAATAAAATAAATCAATTATATAAAAAATGTTCCGTTGAACGATGCGGTTGCAAATCTTGCATTACGTAAAATATTAGTAGTAATTATAACTGTATTTTGCAGAACTTTTGCAATTATTTCAGCAGTTGGAAAAATGCAACAAATTTATATTAGTGAATGAATATGTTCCGTTTTTCGTATGAGTTTGCAAAGTTACATATCCACTATTCCCTTTATTTGCAACCACAATAAAACACTTTTATGATTATTTCAATGCTTGTGTGTAATGAAAATGGCAGCGTCGATAAAAAAGTTTAATAAATAAATGGTTGCAAATGTACGTGAATATGTCTTTTTTTCCGTTCACCTATCCAATTTGCAGATTTTTTTAAAATAAATTGTAATTTTTTTAAACGAATTACGATGAAAAACTTAAAAAATGACAAAAACAAGGTTTCGTAATTTTTACAAGGTTGCAAACTTAATGTATGTTGTAAAACATCATTACTATCGGTATGCCTGGTTTGCAGAACTTTTGCGGTTTTCAGTGCAAAAATAAAGCATGAAAACGTTTTTTTGCAATTAAAACCGATTATCGCACACTTCTCTGCAAAATGTTATAGTTTGTTTTCATTAATACACTAACATACCATTGGAGTTTGAGAACTTTTGGAATTCATGTGATTGTCTATATCTACTGGCCTATGAAGTCACGCGGCTTGAACCCAAATAATGAGGTATTGATGGCAGATATAAATATTTGAACCTTTCGCACCTTTTAGAAAAACCAGTGTGTTAATTCTCAGGCACCCTGATCACTGAGTTTTAGTTGGTCTAAAAAAAACCAAAAATCATCTTTAGATATTTGTTTCAACAACATTCCGCCAAAATTACTTCTAATCCAATAAAAAAATTCACCAAAATCTAACAAAAGTTACAAAACAGCTGAAATTCTGCATTCAGGTAGTTCAAATGTATGAAGTATCCATTAAGTAATTCTTTACGTTGCCACGCCCCTAAAAATAAAACAAAATCCAAAAACTTTTGAAGTTTTCAGCTGTAACTTCAAAAATATTGGAAATACAGAAAAAATGTTTGGAATATAAGTTTTAAGTCGTAATTTTCTCTAAAAAAATAGTAACAATCAATTATATATATATATATATATATATATATATATATATATATATATACAGTGTGACCCATTTAAAATGGAACCACCCCTGTAGAATACGCATTTTTCAATCATTCTCAAAAAAAAAAATTTCAATTATTGAGCATCAAAAACTGTATCTTGACACAAATTTTCATAACTTCAGTTTCATTTCCAAGCTATGGTTTTTTTCTTCGTCAAAAACGGCAAAAGTTTATTAGGCAATTTTTGTTTCGAAATTTGACTACACCACTGGATTCGTAGTCGTTATAAATGGAAACCATGGCAATTTCATAAAAAAATATTGGTTAACAACGAAGTTACGACAACTTTAATTTCGGAAACAAAGTATTTCATTATAATTTTTATTTAGATTAAAGACATATTTGAAATCTGGCAACACTGCCGATACAAAGTTGAACACCAGTGAATTTGTACAGCGAAAATCCGAAGTCAATAGCTCATTCCGTTCTACAGTTATAACTCCTGAAAGTATGGTAATGTGAGCGATTTGTGGTGGAAGCGATTTTGTAATAAAATATCTGACTACGCCACTGGATTTGTGAATTATATTCCCTTAAAATAATGTATTTAAGTTCAGGTTATAAGTGTATTCGAAAATAACAGAAAATTAAAAATTCATTTTCAAGTTATGCAGTTTCCATAGCCGATAAAAACAAAATGAACCGAATCAAGTTTTAAAGTATCAAAATTATTTATTGAATAATAAAACAGAAAGCAGGACAAAAAATGTTCCTTTTAAATTCTGCAAAACTCAATTAAAACAAGCTTTTAGAGAAGGTATCAATAATTTGAGGAAAGCTGAACTAATACATTAGGCATAGGTATTGTACTAAATCAATAGTAGGCTGTGATTTAGTACACCACAAATCGCTCACATTACCATACTTTCAGGAGTTATAACTGTAGAACGGAATGATCTATTGACTTCGGATTTTCGCTGTACAAATTCACTGGTGTTCTACTTTGTATCGGCTGTGTTGCCAGATTTTAAATATGTCTATAATCTAAATAAAAATTATAATCAAATACTTTGATTCCAAAATTAAAGTTGTTGTAACTTCGTTGTTAACCAATATTTTTTTATGAAATTTTGATGGTTTTCATTTATAACGACTACGAATCCAGTGGTGTGGTCAAATTTGAAAAAAAATTGCCGTTTTTGACAAAGAAAAAAAGAATTTGTGTCAAGATACAGTTTTTGATGCTTCATATTAAAAAGAAATATTTTTGAGATCGACTGAAAAATGCGTATTTTACAGGGGTGGTTCCATTTTAAATGGGCACACTGGGTCACACTGTATATATATATAACATTGTTTATGTCATCTTCAGGTAAATGAATATATTTTTATACAGTTATTTTTTCAACAGATAAATTATATTAATTTGCCTAAATATGACATAAACAATGTCGCAATATGGAATAAAAAATACATAGACTGACTAAGGCCCTTATTCCAAGGAAGCAAAGAGAATAAACATATATATATATATATATATATATATGTTTCTTCGTAGATTTTCGCGAGTATAATTTGTTGAGATAGTTTCTCGGGTTTCTGTTCGCGTTCTGTGTTCTTCGAATGGTCCGATTTCACGACGTTTCGGCAAATTCAGAGTTGCCATCTTCAGGTGATGTCTCATTCATTCGATTGTTTCGAACTCAAAATTAATTTTTTCTAGAAAAAAATAACGAGCTACAACTTTTATGCAAGGCGGAGATTTTAATATTTTATATATATATATATATATATTTTTTTTTTCGCGGGTATAATGTGTCGAGATAGTTTCTCGGGTTTCTGTCCGCGTTCTGTGTTCTTCGAATGGTCCGATTTCACGACGTTTTGGCAAATTCAGAGTTGCCATCTTTAGGTGATGTCTCATTCATTTGATTGTTTTGAACTGAAAATTTATTTTTTCTAGAAAAAATAACGAGCTACAACTTTTATGCAAGGCGGATATTTTTTTTTAAATTTTCAGCGCCGTGGCATGGTATAGAATTGCTTGATGGATTCTTCACCCTTTCAAATTCCTGAATCCAGAATTTTAGCTGTTTTGAAATTTTTGTTAGGTCACTATCTCTATTGACTGGATTATTCTGTTTGATTGTGCATCAGTTCAATAGTAGAACGCAGTACCGAATTGCCAAGTTCAACCTTGTCTAGTAAATGAGCACAAAAATAGTATTTCTGGTGGAATACAAAACATTCCGTTTAACAAGGCAGCCTACTTTTATTGACTTCACAATTGATAGTAGAATTAATGTCCCGAAATTATGGGACAATATACATGAAAATAAATAACATTTCAGTATACGATTTTCGCTAATTTGGATTTAATAAACCATGACACAAGTTTCGTTACACCATAGCTTCTTCAGGTGTAGAGAAATCGAATTACCCTCAACGATGTTTCATCTAAAATATTGGTAATAGTATGTAATTGTGCATACTATACTGTATGTTCAAATACAACGGAAATGTTTATATCATTATCTATCTTTATCTATATGATGTATAATATAATTTAGAATTGAATTGCATAGAGAGAGTACTCAACAGAAATTAGTTGAATTTGTTTTACTATTAGAAAAACAGTATTATTATTTATTTTGGCCTGTTTGGCCTATGTTAGAACTTGTGGTTCTTGTGCAAATTATCACATACAAATTGTGAAATGTTACATGTAGAGAAGAGAGGAGGTGAACTAGATCTTTTAGAAAGTTTAGAAATCAGTAAACGCAAAATGTTCCAATATTTGCTCAATGGCCTGATTAATCTGAATAATTCTTCTTTGTTGAATTTGTTTTATCGAATATTATAGCGATAGTGGAATACGATCGTCGTTTATTTAATCACCTATTCATCAGCTCAGTTGTTTAATCAACTCACGTCATCAATTAATTCAGTTTATTTCGACCTGAAGAAGCTATTGAGAAGCAAAACACGTGCTGCGGTTTTGTAGACCTAATTCAGTGAAAACCATAGTTAATTGTTTACTCACACTGTTTTGTATGCTGATATTTTTACTGTTTTAAATTTGAGTACGATCACATAGTTTTTAGACGAATATTTGGTACATTCGATTTTTCAGAAGCATTTTTATTTTTGCATTTAGAGTGCGTTCGATCCACTTCGACATATTTTTCTGAGAATCGTAACATCTCAACAGGTGTCCCCCAAGGTAGTGTCCTGGGTCCTACTCTCTTTCTTTTATTTGTAAATGACATCTCTAATATCAATCAACCAAATTGTAGTGTTCAGTTTGCTGATGACACGTCCCTCATATTTAGTTCTGCTCTATGTGAAGGGCCGTCTGATCGGGCTGGTATTGCAGTTGCAAATATGCAAAATTACTGTTCCAGGAATGGCCTTGTACTAAATAGCAACAAACGAATACCATTGTTTTCTCTCTCAGAGAAATGGACTGCAGTATATTGGTAAGAACCAATACTAAATCTATCGTACAGAATAAATCAGTTAACTTCCTAGGGCTGAACATTGACTCACAATTATCCTGGAATGACCATATTGACTCTATTTCCAGAAAATTATCCAAACATTGTTTCGTTATTTGGAATCTTAGAAATTTTGTCCCCATCAGTAAGATATACTAAGTCATTACTATGCCTATGTTCACTCAAATCTAAATTATTGCTTAGTCTGCTACGGTAACTGCAGTAGATTGAATAATTTGTTGATTTTACAAAAAAAATATTAAGGACAATGTGTTTCAAAAAATATGGTGATTCTTGTAAGCAGTTATTTATTGAATTACGCATTCTAACTGTGATATCCATGTATATTTTGAATTGTGTTACTTACATTAAGAAACACACGAGTTTCAGCGAGTGCTGCTGGTTATACTCTAAGACAAAATTATAATTTAATAGTTCCTATTCACAAATTAACTTCTGTAGCTAAAGGACCTCATATCATGTAAACTTCCAATATTCATTAAGAAAATTTGTAATCTAATTAATTTCAAAAATAGTGTTGAAAATCTTCTCTACAAAAATGCCTTTTACTCAATAGATGAATATTTTCAAACCGATCTGGCTGCTTGACATCATGAATGTTTGCTTGCGTACTATTTTATTGTTTATACTATTCTTTACTTGTTCTGCCGCTCCTATTGAATTCTCACATGCACATCTAATTTTTATGACTTAATTTTGACTGCCATTTTATTTATCTTTTTTGTATTTGACGATTTCCATGCTTGTTAAGTCTCAGGAAATAAAAATATTGTATTGTATTATTTTTGGATCGGAATATTGAAGGAAACCAATTTCTAAATTGTCGACGTTTCGAAACTGTTTTCATCTTCAGGACTCTTAGGTATGAGAACAAAAACTGGAAATGAAATTTTCGAATGGAGTATTGATAGTAAGATACAATACTTAAAATAACGAACGTTAAAAAGGAAAAAACCTCGGACAATATACAGAAAACTAACATTGATAATATAATTACTTACATTTAGGGTGGCTCTCCGAGTTTAAAAGTGGCAATATAAATAATTTAGACATAAAATATAAATACATGCACAGGTTCGCGAAAGACGTCGATACATACACAATTAAGTGAACAAACTGAGCTGGTGATTAATCGTTTCTTTATTACGGAAAAAAGACTAATGAGATAGATTAGGAGAATTGGAAAAGTCATCTGTTAATGATTTTCAAATTGTGTTTGATTTTTTCTATTAGGTTAAAATACGAGGTGTTTAGATTTTCGATATCAGATCTTTCGTTAACACATTATTCTCTATGCTTTGTTATTTCAATCATTCCATTCGTGAGTCTTCTTTTAATATTGTCTCTTGTCCAATCATACTGACTGAACTACAATGTTCTGCAAGGCTTGTGGGATTTTTTATTGTTTTGAGTGGGTTGTGTATATTTTTACAATCCCTATTATGTTCTGTCATTCTTTGTTTCAAGTATCTACCTGTTTTCCCTATGCACAACTTGTCACACTCAGCACATGGTATTTTGTAAATAATGTTAGATTTCAGATCTTTAGGTGTGTTTGTTAATAATTAATAACCAAATAATTCCACAAAAAATAATTAAAATATTGTCAGCGATGACTTAAACTTATATGATACGTTTTAGTACACGGCTTAAATGAAAGCTCGTCTTTAAAAAGGTTTTTTATTAGTTATTTTATTCACTGTGTTTTCACATTTCATGCTGATTTCGAAATTTTCATTTTCTAAGACTTTGCAGTGTCAGACCTTCTACATGTGGTAGTTTGAAATTCTTGAGTTTTAACGGTGCTTTTTCTTGTGTATTTTTGCTGTTGGAATATAATACTTTTTTAATCAAAGATTTAGGGTAGCAATTCTTCAGTAACATTGTTTCAATAAGTTTGAGGGTTGGTTTTTAAAATCTTCATGTAATTGTGTTTGAGATTGTTAATAATGTTTATCTCTGTACACCCAATCACCCAAGAGATTATTTATTACATTATTATTTTAACCTAATAGAAGAAATCAAACACAAATTGTGAATCATTACCAGATGACTTTTTCCAATTCTCCTAATCTTTCTCTTTAGTTTTTTTTTACATTACAAAGAAACGATTCACCACCAGCTCAGTTTGTTCACTTCATTGTGTATGTTTCGACGTCTTTCGTGAACATGTGCATGTATTTATATTTTATGTCTAAATTATTTATATTACCACTTTTCAACTTGGAGAGCCACCCTGAATGTAGGTAATTATATTATCAATGTTAGTTTTCTGTATATTGTCCAAGGTCCTGAAGATGGAACAATAATGTTTCGAAACGTCGACAATTTAGAACTTGTTTTTCTTCAATATACCGACCGAATTCCCGCCAAATATTTCGAAAACTAATATAGTAACTTTCGGATATGAACTTGACAATATACCCATTGGGAATGACATCATTGAGAACATAAGTAGCTTAAAATTTTTAAGAGTAAATATCGATAAAAAACTAAAATTTGATGACCATGTTTATGCCTTGTGTAACAAAGTGTCTTCTGGTTGTTATGCAGTCAGAGTAGTCGCAAATGAAATTGGTTTAACATCAGCTAAGACTGTTTATTTTTCTCTGGTGGAATGTCACCTGAGATATGGAATTTCATTTTGGGGCGTATGTAGTGGTTATCTACTGCAAAATATTTTAATTTTGCAAAAACGAGCCGTAAGATATATGTGCAAATCAAAACGTAGAGACTCTTGTAGATTACTCTTTACCACTCATGGAATTCTAACAGTGATTTCTATCTTTATAATTAAAAAATATTTGATCAAATTTCAATCCTTACCAACCCATTATGTGACAAGGCAATCCAACAACATTAAGTTGCCAATACCAATGATATCCGTCATAAAGGATTCCATTGTCTATAATGGTTGTAAAATGTTCAACCATTTGCCAAAGAATGTAATAGAAATAAAATCTTTACAATGCTTCAGGAAGGCTGTGAAATGTTTTTCAAGTGATAGACCATACTATAATATACAATAATTTGATAATGATAATTTTTAAAAAACCAATCAATAATGTGATTTTTAATTTTATTTGGGGTATATTTCAATGTGACTTATATATTTTATTTATTTTTTTATTTATATGAATTTACTTTATGGGTTGAGACAAACTTGTTCATTTTTACCAGTATTTTGTACGACTTATATGTTTTTATATATACAAACTGACTTTATGTATTAGGTAAAAATTGATTATTTTAAATGCATTTTGTTTTTATATATAAACTGCGTTATAGATTAAGTGAAACTGTGTCCACAAGATTACTCTTTTGACAATAAAGTATATTATCTCTCTCTCTCTCAAACTACCCAAAAAACTATTATATGACAGTTGTTTTCGCCTAGTTGAGTACCTATGAAGGTTTGATATTGCCAAAACTACTGATTGAAAACAAATCGAAGGAACAAAGTCGAGATCAGCAGTATTGTTCTGAAGTAACCAATCACAGTAAATTTATCTTCAATTTCCATCATTTTCATACACGTGCTGGTGCACTTGATCCTTTAACGACCTGTGACTATGATCTTTCAAAATCTTCCTTGGTGACTCATGATTAATTTGTAACTCGTGGATAATTTCCCTAGTGAAAGCGGTAGGATCCACTGCTGAAACAACATTGATTCAATCAATGATAAAAGTTTCATGGTTGGGATTTTCTTGTCTGAGTTATTTCTCCTCAACGTGGAAATATTGAAAACATGGATGAGTATGTTGGGATACTTTTCAGCATAAAAAGTTCTGCGTTCCTCGAATTATTCATGCATTCGCCAAAAATTAATAGCATGCCTACTTTTTATCTTTTGTAGATCTACAGGGTGATTCAAAAGTACTTTGACAAACTTCAGGTTGTTAAAGTTTTATTTTAATTTTAGTTTTTTTTTAAATAACTTTCGAAATACTGATTTTAATTAAACGAGAATTGGTATTGAGAGGTTTTTTGAGGTGTCGAATTCGAACCAGATTGCTCTTACTCGTAGGGGGCGCTACCTACACGTCTTTTTCTTTTTTGAAGATTCATAACTTTTTTGAGCGCACTTCTAGCACATTTTATAGTAAAAAAATCAATTCCTCTATCATGTCTACGTAAAAAAGCTACTGTTGTTACAAGTCGCTATTAAGCAACCGTTTTCTAGATATTTGGACTTGAAAATTTCAAGTCGATTATTTGATAATCGATGCGTGTTGAAGTTATCACCATTATTTTGCATTTTTCACAATAATGCTTAGGAAATGAATTTGACGTTTGAGTAAGTAGTTTTGGTAATTACATATAATGTGACAGATAAACGTTTTGTTGTTTTGTTGAAGATTCTGTGAGTTTTAAAACACTAATTTTGAAAAATGGATTATTTAAACAATAATGCACATTTGGCCGATATGCATTTCGTTTATGGCCTTGCGGATGGCAATGCGCGCGAAGCAAGACGTATTTACCAGGAGCGATTTCCTAATCGAGTACTGCCTTCAGCTCCAACATTTACCAGTCTCCACCGTCGTTTGGCAGAAACAGTTTAAGGGCAGCTGATATTATTGGGAGACCACGGCAGTCCGAACCCCAGAATTGGAAGAAGTGTTTTGAACGCTCTCGAGGAGAATCCAGAAACAAGTACAAAATAATTGCTGAAGCTCTCAATTCTACTCAGTCCACAGTTTGGAGAATTATCCACGATCAACAATTTTATCCATACCATATTCAAAGGGTACAAGCTCTTTTGCCACGAGACTTTCCCCAACGCATTACTATGTGTCAATGGTTTTTGAGAAAATTGGCTGGAAATCCTCAATTTTTAAGAGATGTACTCTTCACGGACGAGGCAAACTTCTGCCGAAATGCTATCACAAACTTTCATAACAACCATGTTTGGGCTCTGGAAAATCCGCACGCAGTTAGTGAAAGACATTATCACTATCAATTTTTTGTAAATGTATGGGCGGCAATGATTAACAATTACTTGATAGGTCCTTTCTTTCTTCCGTTCCGACTGAATGGCGTAACTTACAGACAGAGACTTTTTAGAAAATGAATTGCCGGGACTACTTCAGAATGTACCATTAGAAATTCGTATCCGCATGTGGTTTATGCATGATGGGGATCTGGCCCATTTCAGCGTTGTAGCCAGGGAATTCCTTAACACTGTCTATCCAAATCGATGGATCGGTTGGGGTGTAGAAGAACCTAACCAGGCGTGGGCACCAAGGTCCCCAGATCTAAACCCGCTAGATTTTTATTTTTGGGGACATTTGAAGTTACTAGTTTATAAAACTCCAGTAGCGAACGAGGAACATCTAAGAAACCGAATAGTAGACGCCTGTGAAACAATAAGAAACACACCAATAATTTTTGAGCGGGTACGAGATTCAGTGACTAGAAGACTGAATGCCTGTATCTTTGCTGAAGGTGGACACTTTGAACAATTTATTTGAATACAATTTAGTTTCCTTTATTTTATTTTATTCTACATATTCAAAATTTCTTGAAATAAAATGTTGATAGTTCTTGCAAATTTTATCGAAACAAATACAGATTTTGCACCCTTCATACAAAAATAACTATTTCAAACGAGTAAAAATAAATAGAATAGGTGGCGCCCCCTACAAAAAACCAAATCTACTTACTTAAACGTCAAATTCATTTCTTAAGCATTCTTGTGAAAAATGCAAAATAATGATAAAAAAGGGAAACATTCTCAATTGAATATTGATAGAAAGATTTTTCTGTGAATTGAAAAATCCACGATTAAAATGAAGTTGTTTTTTGTGAATGTCTAACAGAAAACAACTACTTCCCCGGCTAAAGCCACGCTGGACATTGAACTACATCTGATAGATATTCTGAAAAGGCCCAAACTCAAAAGAAAAAATCTGAAATTGAAAATTTGCATTTTCATTCAGATAGTTATTTGATTTTCTATTCCAGTCTTGATAAAGAACTCATAAAGATGAATGAGGCAAAGAAGAATGTTTTCCAAAAGAGAGTACTCACCAGAAATCATTCGTAACATTGACGCAGGAGAGACATCGCATTCACTAGGTCTTCAATACATTTTTGTCGACGAAAATCTATTTCACGCTTCCACGATCATCAGGAAGACCGGAAGAAATGGGAAACACATTTTCGAAAAGCAATCTCACTTTGCAGAGATGGAAAAAGTTAGAATCATTTCTTTGCCCCATTCATCTTTATGAGTTCTTAATCAAGACTGGAATAGAAAATCAAATAACTATCTGAATGAAAATGCAAATTTTCAATTTCAGATTTTTTCTTTTGAGTTAGGCCTTTTAAAACAAGGGAAACGTTTTCATAGAAATCCCACTTTAAGAATATCTATCAGATGTAGTTCAATGTCCAGCGTGGCTTTAGCCGGGGAAGTAGTTGTTTTCTGTTAGACATTCACAAAAAATAACTTCATTTCAATCGTGGATTTTTCAATTCACAGAGAAATCTTTCTCTATCAATATTCAATTGAGAATATTTCCCTTTTCAACATGAATACCCCACAAGAGGTTATCTCGACGATAGAAGATAGTGACTAAAGTTTATCTTTCAGTCGCAGATGATTCCACATCTGATTTTATGAACATCATGTTTAGATTTTCGACAAATAAATGGTAATAACTTCAACACACATCGATTATCAAATAATCGACTTGGAATTTTCAAGTCCAAATATCTAGAAAACGGTTGCTTATAGCGACTTGTTACAAGGGTAGCTTTTTTACGTAGATATGATAGAGGAATTGATTTTTACTGAAGAATGTACTAGAAGTACGCTTAAAAAAGTTATGAATCTTCAAAAAAGAAAAAGACGCGTAGGTGGCGCCCCCTACGAGTAAGAGCAAAAATAACATCAGGTTCGAATTCGACACCCTCAAACAACCTCCCAATACCCATTTTTCGAAAGTTATTTGAAAAAAACGAAGATAAAAATAAAACTTTAACACCCTGTATCTTGGAAACGAAGCGTTTTCGGATATATATTTATTTGAACACTTCATATTAGAATATTGTGAGGAATCACCTCCTGAAGTTTGTCAAAGTACTTTTGAATCACCCTGTACACACCTGATTACGAACTCATTAGGTTATTGCTGAAATAAGTCTCACTTGTCAAACTTATTTTTGTTTTCATAGCACACTTTTTTCATTTTCAAAGTTTTTACCTACCAAAAAATAAGAATTTCGTCATGATAATAGGAATAAATCTGAAAAATAGATCTTGGGAGTGGGCCTTGTTCTTCCGAACAACTGCTTGGTTTAGATTGCCCTCCTTCTCCGATTATCTCATGTGGGGTGTTACTGAAAAATAAAAGAGAAGCTGATTTAGATTATTATTATCTCTCCTAACCTTTGTTAGGAGGGCTCTCCTTTTCCGGAGAAGTCATTCCAACATAGCAGGAAGCTAGACTGTCGCAGACCAGGATTCATCGATTTCCCAACTTCACCAACATATTTTATGATATCTACAATGAACTCTCTGATGTTGTTCAGGTCAGAAGGTTGTTAGAGAGGTAATAGTGAATGGCTTGGTAATAGTTTGTATCGGAAAGTTGGAACAATATCATCGGGGACATTTTCCAATCCCCTCAATTTTCAAGTCAATTCATCGTTTAGAGACATCAGTCCACTCTCCTACCTTTTCTCCTTCCTCCGTGAAAGTTTCCACGATCCCAAAAAGGCCGTTTGAGAGGAAATCACTTTGGAAAAATCGAGCAGTCATCTGATTTCTGACCGAAACATGTAAATCAAGGATTTCATCTCATTTTCGCACCAACTCCACTGTGCGTAGAACTATAATCTTTGTAAACGATCAGTTCCCAATTTTTTGCCTAAAAATATGCAATAAGCAATAATGTAATGTTGACAGAAAAATAAAATTTCATAGGTTTGAAGTTTGACATTTAGCGTGACACAAACATTACTAATGAAGTTCTAAGCAGAATTTAATGCCATTCATTTGTGGTCCCCCAAAAATTCTAAACAAACTCGAATCAGTGAATACATCAGGGTTTATTGGCATCCTCATACCTACATTCGGAACTATGGAAACACGTTGACCCTCGGTATACAGGTCAAGCTTAAAAAAGCGTGTCAATATCGATTCTTGATATGCAATATATTCGCTGTAGATATAATGAAATTATGCAGTTGATTGGTGCTCCCTAGAAAAAGGATCAAAGAATTCACATACTTCATTTCCATATGCGTCACAAGTCATGTAATTTTTACTGTTTCATGGCTGATTTATCATAAGTAGCTGATAAAATTCCTGAATATTGATTAAATAATCAGTAATTTGAATACAAAATCTGTTTTTTAACCGACGAAACCAAAAAGGAGGAGGTTCTCTATTCGACGATTTTTTTTTATGTATGATCACTCACAACTTTTCACAGAGCGGTTCGATTTCGATGATTTTTTTTTCATTGGATAGGGTGTACTTCGAAGTTGGTCCCATTTCAATTTCAACAACAAAATCCATCCCTAAGGGTAGCAAAATCGTTCACCCTCTGAATGTTGGTCTGTTAACTGATTATATCAGGCATAACTTTGTAGTGGGTTGTCCGATTTGGATTATTCTTTTTTTATTAGAAAGGGTATACCTCATTGTTGATCATATTCCAAGTTGGAATGAAATGATCCACCCCTATGGGTAGAAAAATAGGGGATGATTGATTTTTCACTTCTGAACTTTGGCACACATATGTAGTGAGACATTGACAGACCCTCCTACATCCGTCAAAATGATAACATTCTATGAAAGGATGGAATCATATACAAAGTGATGAAATCAACTAACCAGAACTTGCAAAATTAATTTATATTATATAACAATAAATAGTTAAAATAAAAAATAATATTATTTAATCGTTAATAGTTGAAGTAAGCTAGGTAAGTAAGTATTTTGGAAGTAATAAAAAATTAAGTAGGTAGTAATTGAAAGATAAACGCCATGTGAAGTGGAATAAATAGAAAAATCGAATTAAACGGTTTTCTTCACATAAAAGATTCAATATAAATTGAACCAGAAAATGGTAGAACTCAGGTGAAAAAACAACTACTTTCCTGGCAAATACCACGCAGAACGTTGAATGATATTCACCTTTGGCTGGTTGACTACTCCGTACTGATGAGGGCCGAAAGCCTGAAACCGGTATGCGGATTGTTAGATGGACACGACATAAATTAAACATAATCGAGTTTATCAGAAAGAAACATTTGCATTCAATGTCCATTTATATGGAGGTATGCATGGATTTTCAGGTGAATATCATTCAACGTTCTGCGTGGTATTTGCCAGGAAAGTAGTTGTTTTCACCTGAGATCTACCATTTTCTGGTTCAATTTATATTGAATCTTTTATGTGAAGAAAACCGTTTAATTCGATTTTTCTAGGTAGTAATTAGTAGATTTCAGCCACAAAATATTGAAAAATGAAAACTTTTTAACAAAAAATTAAACCGACGAAAAAATCAACTGAAAAGCAAAGAATAAAATAAACCTTCTTAATCTAAATGATAATTGAGCTCCTAAACTAATGTAAGTAACTGATTTTGAGTCGGCGCCAAACAAAGTAATATAATGATCTTCGATAATTGTTTGTTTGGCGCCGACTCAAAATCAGTTACTCAACATTAGTTTAGGAGCTCAATTATTATTTAGACTAAGAAGGTTTATTTTATTTTTTGCTTTTCAGTTGATTTTTTCGTCGGTTTAATTTTTGTTAAAAAGTTTTTATTGAATTTGAAGTTGTTTATTCGGCAATCGGTTTTACAAAAAAATCCGCTATTTGAGCACTAGATGACGTTTTTTTGCTATCTTTACTTATTTTTGTATATCCCATCAAATGCGAGAGTGATTCGTACTATCAACTATTTTTTATATACAGGTTTTCCATTTTTTATTCGGATACCCAACTCTTCAGCGAATCGGGTGCGGATCCAGGATTTCGTTCAGGGGAAGGGTACTCTGTCTTTAGAATTATGAAATGGAAACGCATGGGTGTAGACATTAAAAAAATGTAGCCAGCTAGATATATTAATATTATCATAATAAAAGAATGAAAGAAGAAAATTTTGTGGCATAGTGGACAAATTATTGAATTAAAGAAAAAAGCATCCTCAAGTGGGAGTCGAACCCACGACCTCATGATCTCTAGCCATACGCTATACCAACTGAGCCATTCGAGGACATGGGAATCTGCTACTGAAATCGTCGGCCAGTACGTTTGATTTTCGATTCATTTCTAACATGAATATCAAATTGTGAAGGAAAGATTCACGAGTGTGTGTCGATTCCTATGTCCCCGAATGGCTCAGTTGGTAGAGCGTATGGCTAGAGATCATAAGGTCGTGGGTTCGACTCCCACTTGAGGATGCTTTTTTTCTTTAATTTAATAATTTGTCCACTATGCCACAAAATTTCCTTGTTTCATTATATGTATTTCGGACGCAATATTTCCACTTTCACATAATTATAATAGTTTGATTTGTCTGAAAATATAAACAGGATGTTCATAAAATCGGATGTGGAATCATCTGCGACTGAATTTCAATTCAATTCAATTTATTTATTGATGGCAATGTACAACATAGTGAATATAATCATAGTAATATTAAATGAGTATTATTAAATATATAACTTTTCAACCCAATTTGAGTAGCCTGCTACACCTAAACACTTGAGTGCTTGTGTTGTGCTTTGCAGCACTCATCAAAAGGGGGTTGTGTGTGAATTATGGTTGACGCTTGATGGGGGAGAAATTGAAGCTAAAGGTGTTAGGTTGGATATTAGTTTTTTTTTGTACTTTCTAAGAGATTATCATCTTTGTTGGCGAGTATGAATTTTTTTATGGAATATTTGAATTTGTTTAATTTTTAAATTTTTTTAAATTCTAGTGGCAGATAGTTATAAAGTTTTGGACCATGGAAGTGTACAAATCTTTGAGAATGACTCTTCTTGAACAATGGCAAATTCACAGACATATTTTCGCATGATCTGGTGTTTTTTGGTTGGGTGTGTCATATTCATTTTTATGGAAAAACATCCAGATCAGGCATGAGTAGGTATAAAGGCTTCTTACATCGAGTAGATTAGATTCTTTGTAGAGTTTTTCAGTGGAAAATAACTTATTTTTTTTAAATATTATCTTCAAAATAGTATTTTGAACTATTTGTATACACCCTAGGTTGCTATTGTACATTCCCCCCCATGCAGTGATGCAATACCTGATAACAGATTCTGCTAATGTGTAGTATATGGTTAGCATATTTTTTTTGTCTACTATATCTTTCAAATAGTGGAATTTGTGGATGAGTTGTCTCAGCCTGTTTCGTATGTAAAGGGCATGTTCATCCCATCGAATGTGTTTGTCTAAGACAACCCCTAAATATTTCATTTTGTCGGTTTTTCAATCCTGGAGCATGTACATGGATCTTGATTACAATAAAATTTGTGTATTTTAAGGGTTTCATTTTCTGGTTGATCATTATTTTGTAGTGAGATAGTCATAAATTTTGTTTTGCCAATATTCAAACTTAGGAGGTTGAGATCAAGCCATAATTTTATATCTTTCATTCCTTTTTCAGCTGCTATAAAAACCTCTGACCAAGTATCTTTAGTGAAAACTAAGGCGGTATCATCAGCATATGAGACAAGGTGACCCTGGAAGTTTTTTATGTGTGTGATGCTGTTGATATACACCAGAAACAGTATAGGCCCTAACACCGTCCCTTGGGGCACACCAAGAGTCACTGTAGACCATTCACTTAACTGATCACCCACTTTGACCCTTTGTCTTCTCTGTGATAGATAATCTCGCAAGATACTCAGTGGTATGCCTCTTACTCCATACCTGAATAATTTATCTAGGAGTATGTCGGTGAGAAACTGTGTCGAAAGCAATGGCCAGGTCAAGAAAAATTGCTAAGCATTTTTCCGACCTATCCAGGGCATCAACACTTTTTTTTGTGAAATCGAGTACAGCATTTTCTGTATTGGAATTGAATGAACAACCTTTACTCACTATCTTCCATCGTACAAGATAACCTCTTGTGGGGTATTCATGTTGAAAAGGGAAACAATCTCAATTGAATATTGGATGGAAATATTTTTCTGTGAATTGAAAAATCCACGATGAAAAGGAAGTTATTTTTTATGAATGTGTAACAGAAAACAACTACTTCCCCGGCTAAAGCCACGCTGGACATTGATCTACATCTGTTAGATATTACGAAAGGACCCTAACTCAAAAGAAAAAATCTAAAACTGAAAATTTGCATTTTCTTTCAGATAGTTATTTGATTTTATATTCCAGTCTCAATTAAGAACTCATAAAGATGAATGGGCAAAGAAGAATGTTTTCCAAAAGAGAGTACTCACCAGAAATCATTTGTAACATCGGCATCGCATTCACTAGGTCTTCAATACGTTTTTTTCGACGAAAATGTGTTTCCCATTCCTTCCGGTTTTCCTGATGATCGTGGAAGCGTGAAATAGACGACTCTAGTAAATATACTAATGTCCTGATAACGATTTAATTTTTTTTGAAATTGTTCAAAAAAACATTTCTCAACCAAACACCAGTGGCACCCATATATTGGAACAATATTGGTACAATACCGAAAATTTTGGCAAAATATTATTAGTTGTACTGTCATCAGAACTACATATGTGTGCCAAGTTCAACAGAATCGGTTCGCAGGAGAAAAATCAAACATCCCCTATTTTTCTATCCTTAGAGGGGTATTTTTTCCAAATTTAAATGGGACCAATTCTAGAAAAAAAAAGAATAATCCAAATCCCAGTACAGAGTTATGCGTAGTAGAATCGGTGAAACAGGTAAAAATTGAGTGGGTAAACAATCAATCCCCTAGTGGTGTTTTTTTTTCAAATTTAATTGGGACCCTATACCCCACTATCAAAAAAAAAATAATGATAAAAATCGGACTAGTCTATAAAACGTTATGCGTGCGTGATTGTACAAAAAAAATACGCGTCCACTAGAAAACCTCCCCTTTTTTTCCTCGATTAAAATTATAGTTTCAAAAAACTAAAAAACACACTTATTCGCATGTGCATTTGTCTGGAGTGGATAGATGAAACTATGACAGCGCCCATGGTGGCAGAAGTAGGTAATGATCCTGGTAATCACAAGCACAAACTGAAAACTTTCAGTTCCTGAGGTCTCCCCGTTTATTCACAAATCACTTAAAAATATTGTACCATACTTCAGATGGATAAACATTATTATTATCGTAGTGGCAACAGTCAAGGGTTGGGTTGTATAACAACATACATAAAATAACAATGAGCCCTCGCTATTGCTGTGTAGTCGATTGCAAAAATAGTACGTGTAAATTTTATACATTTCCAACTGCATCACATAAACTGCAGCAAAGAGATAAGTGTTCTGTTATTCCACGATATTTCAATCTCTAATTCCGGGACGTGAGATTTTCATTCGATAAATATTTGAGATGTTTTCCGTTTTCCATTTGATCGTCTAGAAGTGGACAGTAGGAGTATTAACCAAGTTCCGTGGGACTTAATTGCGAGTTTGGGAACGCCTGGACAGTGTTGTAAACTGATCAATCAGCTTTATGAACAGGGGACAGAGATACTTTTGATGTCTTTCCGAGTTGTCTATCATACACGGCATTCTATCAGGACAAATTACCTCGCAGAGGATTATTTGTGTATTAATTTTCACTAACTGGTTTCGGTTACAAAAACAATTGGCCTTACATGTGAACCAATGTTAAATGTGATGCAGTTCAAGTACTAAGAGTAAACATCGTTACTTGTACTGTATGAGCAATAAACAATATTTTGTTGGCAATTATACGTGTTGAGAGTGTTGAACGTGTTTGTATTATTTAGGAAACGTTCAACGTTCTTACATCCTTGCAAGGGTAAAAGTGGGATCCCATATTCAGGTAAAATTGTGAACCTCATTCCTTTTCTGATTATTATATTATTTGAGAATTTCATTGAATAGTTTTGCGTTGAATCTGATGTTATTTAGCGTTTTCTCGTCAGGTTAAAGCCAGGGTATGGGTACTTTTTTTAATTTGTTAAACTACTTGGCTCCCTCACTTTTTTATGTTTTCAAGACCTTATGAACCTGCGACCTTAATAAACTAACGAGCAAGCATATTACTTGCCGTACCTAAAAGTACACGAAGTAGCATTACTTTATGATATTCAAAATGGATAACCTCCAAATGCGGTGAACTATCGTATCAATACAAATATTTTTTATCATTTACTTACTTTTTTCTTTGAAAGAAAAAAACTTCGATACATCTGGAAATAGTAGTGAGCAAAAAACTGTTACATCCTGGTAGATTATTTAGAAATTGTTACATAGTGAGTATTGGAAATAAACCAGGAAAACTTCAGCTATCGAGTCACTAGAGGACATTGCCAGTCTTGCACGAATAAAGAAATAAAGACTAAAACGTTGAATAAGAATGAAGTCATTCGCCAAAATTTTTTCTCTTGTGTAAAAAAAGCGTGAGGTGCTTGATACCAGTTATCTTAATATAATTATGAAAAGTAAGGGAAGAGCACCCTACGCTTTTTTAACCGACGAAATCAAAAAACTTTTTAACAAAAAATTAAACCAACGAAATACGAAATTATCATGCTGTGGAATTGAATATTGACTGAAAAATTGGCAACAGTGTCAGGAGGCCCAGTAAATACACAATAGTTTCAAAAGGAGGCCAAGTTACATAAACTCTCAAAAAACGTATGTAACATATACAGAGGAGGCTAACTAGCCTGAGATAGTGGCGGAGGCTGAGTGGGCTATTAACTGTTTGCTTTGTATAAACACGTGGATGCTTGGTGGGCCGAGTATGAAACGGAAGCTGAGTTGGTCTATATAGATATATATATATATATATATATATATATATATATATATATATATATATATATATATATATATATATATATATATATATATATATATATGGGTTTGTAGTGTGTCAAATCAAAATTTGAAGAATGCATTGGCCGATTATTTCATAACGTTTATAAACCAAAAAATAATGTAACGTAAATAAACTTAACTTGGTTTTAATAATTTATTTCACACCTAAATCTACAACTTAATTTATATTACGCCACTGTATAGCTCGATCGTATGGGCTCGTTCAGACTGTCCGTGCCATCTTGAGGGCTACCTATTTATCTCCGTCACAGAATTCCCGATCTTTCGAATTCCGGCAGTTGGCGACCAGCATGTTCCAATCGTTTCCAATATCGACCGTTGCTCTCCGCGGCAGAGCGACTGGACTGTTCTCGAACATCTCCGGGGATGACCTCATCGCTGTCGACGGCAACGCGCGAGGCGACAGGTCCGGCTTAGGTTCGTTACAATAAAATGAACCTTCTTGGTCTCAATAACAAGTCGGCGCCAAACAAACAAGCAGATGAATTAGGTAAGGCGTAAAATGATGGCATCGAGTTGCGCGGTGACATTCTGATAATTTTTTTGAAGTAATTTAATGATCTTCGTTGATTGTTCGTTTGGCGCCGACTCAAAATTAGTTTTTTTTTCAATAATAATAATAATTTATTCACAGGATAGAAGATAAAAAACTACAGATTGTATAAAGGTAATGTGTGAATAAAATAGAGACTAATCTACGAGATATAGTATGTATATCAGGAAAAAAAAAAAATAAATAATAACTACAACATATATTTTAAAAAAATATATATATATATATATATATATATATATATATATATATATATATATATATATAGTAATATAAATAGTTTTAATTACTATTTTTTATTCTTTCAGTTTTCTATTATTGATTTTACGTATGTGGTTGGTAACTCTTTGATCTAGTCTTTTAGCGTTTAAGTGAAGCGTTGGATTGTGGGTTCGTTTTTAATATTATCAGGTATTGGTCCCAGATATTGGTAGCATCTCTGACCGACTGATTTATTCATAGAAGGGGATATATATTTATTTTTTTGTCGCGTCGCTCTAACAGAAACACAAGTAAACTCGTCCACCAACAAGGTCCATATGCTTTGTCCTGGTTACGAACTCCATTCTCGATTCAGGTTCAAAGGTGGAGTCTGCCTTTACGCTAAGGCTAACCTTTCATGCCAGCGTGAAGAGAGTTTGGAACCGAAAGACTTTGATGTGATGTGGTTCAAGCTATCTGATACCAAACTGACTAAGTTCCTCTGCTGCCTTTACCTATCACCTAATGAACCTTCATATAACGACCTCTTTGAGTTTTTATCACTCAAACTGGACTACATTCAGGAGAACCATCCAACAGCTGAAACCATAATCATGGGAGACTTTAATGTACATAACGCTGCCTGGCTCAAATTCTCTAACAAAATAGATGATGCGGGTCGTCAAGCCGAGGCCTTCGCCATCACTCATGGTCTAGAACAACTGGTCGAGCTACTAACCCGCATCCCTGATGTCAACAACCAGTCTGCCAATACACTAGATCTTTTCCTCACCACCAATCCTGACCCGTATAGAATAGAAGTTTGTGCCCCACTTGGAAACTCTGATCACACCCTCATCTCCACAACATGCTCTTTCCATTTACCATCGAGCTGCACAATACCCACCCCCTCGTCTCATGTGGCATTACAATTCGGCCGACTGGGAAGGTCTTCGTATGTTTTTCTCAGCGTTTCCATGGAAGAGAGTTTGTTTCTCTTCAGTAGATCAACACGATGTGCTGAGACAATTTCTGAAATCATCATGTTGGGGATGCAAACTTACATACCGAATACCGAAAGAAGAACATCATCCGATAAGACCTGGTTTAACAGAAACTGCTCTAGAGCTGTGGCTTCCAAACAGGCAGCATATCATCGATGGCTAAAAAATCCGGGCCCTGAGACCAGAGCAGCATATGTCGAGGCTAGAGGCATATGCAAAGAGACAATAGAATGCTCAAAAGATGCCCACAATGCCAAAATAAGATCAAAACTTGCTGAATGTCCTAACGGATCCCGTTCATTTTGGTCTTTCGCCAAAGCTGTGGGAAGAAACTTCACTTCCAGCTCATTTCCTCCTCTAACCAAAGAAGATGGAACACTAGCAACGACTGCCAGGAAAAAGCCAATATCTTTGCGCACCTATTTGCTGGAAATTCCACTCTGGATTCATCGGAAAACAACCCCGAACATTACACCTATTGACAGTCACATGCCGAGATCACCTTTCGCCAACGTACTATCAGAAAGATTTTGCTGGGTCTCAACACCAACAAAGCCTGTGGATCTGACGGAATCCCGCCGATTGTTCTCAGAAATGTGCCCTGAACTAACACCTGTTCTTTGCAAGTTGTTCAACCACTCCTACAATTTGGGGGTACTTCCGTCCAATTGGAAAATTGCAAGAGTACAGCCAGTCCCTAAAAAGGCAAAAGGCCCTACCTAGCAACTACAGACCTATCGCACTGCTATCTATTATTTCAAATGGAAAAGCCATCAACATCGAGCTCATGAAATATCTGGAAGACTCCAGGAATTGTCAACGATAGGCAATATGGCTTCCGCCATCAGAGATCAACTGGTGACCTGCTCGCTTACGTCTCACATATATGGCAGCTATCTATTGAGAGTATGGAGAAACTTTAGCTGTGGCATTAGATATCTCCAAGGCGTTCGATCGAGTTTAGGCACAGGGACTCCTCGCCAAGCTTCCGTCTTATGGCTTGCCCCTCAGCTGTGTTCTCTGCTTGCTAGTTTTCTCTCAAACAGGTCTCTCCATGTAGTTGTCGATGGAGTTTCATCTGACACTCTACTCATAAATGCTGGTGTTCCGCAAGGATCTATTCTCGCACCAACACTATTTCTACTTCACATCAACGACCTGTTGAAAGCAACTTCATGTCCAGTACACAGCTTTGCCGATGATAGTACCCTCCATACCGCTTTCTCTTCCAGGGCCCCTATATCAGCCCGTGAAACCAGAAATGAACGAGGAAGAAATGTTAATAATATAATATGGACTTAGCAACAATTCTCGAGTGGGATCTAATAACTTGGTAGAATTCAATGCAAACGAAACCCAAGCATGTCTTTTTCTCTAGAAAAGCCGATCTCACTGTGCCTAACATAACTTTGTCAGGAGTAACCATACCACTAAAGTCATCCATATCGATGCTTGGTATTACTATCAGCAATAACCTTTCCTGGGAAAATCATGTGAGGTCCATTGCCAAAAGTGCATCCCAAAAACTTGGTTTTTTGTTTCGTGCCAAGAGCTATTTCACCCCCACTCAGCTGCTTATGATCTATAAGGCATAGATCCGACCTGTCCTGGAACACTGTTCCCATATTTGGAGCGCGGCACCTAAACATATCCTGAGGCTATTGGATTCTGTCCAAAAAAGGGCAATTCGTCTTGTTGGTGATGCCTCGCTTACAAACTCGCTCACTTGTCTGGAACACCGTAGAAAAGTTGGCGATTTGTCTCTATTTTATAGATATTTTCATGGGCGATGCTCTTCTGAAATATCAACAATCGTTCCTGCTTTGGCAGTCTCTTCGAGACTAACCCGTCAAGTTCAGTCATCACACCCCTTCGTGGTCACTTTGGAGACCTGCAGAACATCACTTTCCAAAGACTCGTTCATCCAACGAACATCGAGGCTTTGGAACTCATTGCCTAGGGAGGTGTTCCCCGAGGCATACAACCTCCAGAAATTTAAGAAGAACACCAACTCCTACCTTCTTTCCCTTGGTTCCCACGATGTTCTCTGAACATTACAGGATATCCCTTTTCGTGGGAACCAGAACATGAAAAAAAAAAAAGATCTGTCATTGTCAACTACATATGTGTCCAATGTTCACAAGTGAAAAATCAATTATCCCCTATTTTTCTACCGTAAGGGTGGATAATTCCATTCGAAATTCGAATATGATCAACTATGAGGTATACCCTATCTAATAAAAAAAGAATAATCCAAATCGAAGAACCCAGTACAAAGTTATGCCTGATAGAATCGGTTAACGGACCAGAATTCAGAGGGTGAGTGATCAATATCCTTCATTTTGCTACCCTTAAGGGTGGATTTCATCTTTTAAATTCAAATGGGACCAACTTTGAAGTACACCCTATCCACTGAAAAAATAATTATCGGAATCGGACGTCTCAGTAAAAAGTTATGCGTGGTCATACATAAAAAAAAATGATGATAAAAAAAAATACGCGGCGTCGACTAGTGAACCTCCTCCTTTTTGGTTTCGTCGGTTAAAAAGGAGGATGTTCTCTAGTCGATGCGTATATTTTTTTGTAATGTATGATCACGCATAACTTTTCACAGAGCAGTTTGATTCCGATGATTCTTTTTTCATTGGATAGGGTGTACTTCAAAGTTGGTCCCATTTGAATTTGAAGAAAAAAATCAATAAAAAAAAAAACTTTATCCTGGCAAAAATAGTACCTACATTGTGTATCTAGTATCAATGTAAATTGTTGGCCGAGGCGTTAAGCCGAGGCCAACAAGCATTGAAGTCTGGGAATGTGTTTCACTAATATTTTTTCTGAAATCGCAATCAACATGATCATAAATTAAGGAATTTTTATAATTGCAAAACAACTTTTGATTACCATATTATTGCCTATGAAATCGTTTCCTTGACAATCACTGTTTGTATATTGTTGTGACAAAAGTCAGAGATTCACTACTTATTTCGGTTGGATATCTACTTATCGCTAACAAATATTTAAAAATATGTAGAATGGACAGTGTGCGGGACACCACCAGAGTTAGTAAATGCTGCTGAAAATGTCATCACAAATTTATTGCCAAATAAATCCAAGGCAAAATATGAATACGCTTACAAACGTTTCATGGATTATTGCCAAGAAAAAAGACGACCTCCTGATCTGAAAATGTCATGATTGCATACTTTTCCGATTTATCTACAAAGTTGAAGGCATCTTTCAAATTACTCCATGCTGAGAGCTACACTCAGTAAAAAATATTGATTGAAAATATGAACAGGATGTTCATAAAATCTGATGTGGAATCATCTGCGACTGAAAGATAAACTTTAGTCACTATCTTCCATCGTCAAGATAGCCTCTTGTGGGGTATTCACAAAAAATAAGTTCATTTTCATCGTGGATTTTTCAATTCACAGAAAAATCTTTTTATCAATATCCAATTGAGAATGTTTCCCTTTTCAAGATATTGATATTACGAAATATTCGAAATTACGTGCTTTCCTGAAACGTCAAAGTGACAACTATAAACCAAAGTCAAAAGTTTTGTCAGATGAACAAACTGAACCATTCATTACTCAAGCACCAGATTATCAAATCAAATCAAATCAAATTTATTCAATTCAAATAATCAATTACATAATAACCATTTTATGTGCAATTTTACATTCATCAAATTCTCGAGAATCACACCTAAGCATAGAATATGCTTGTACTGTGCCAATTCCCCCAAATTGGATGATTACTACGACTATAAAAAAAAAAAAAATATTACGGTGCGGTTTGACGAATCAAACAAAAATTTATGAGTAGGGGGAGAAGGGAACAAAAGTTCATATTATAGATTATGTAATATATATATAATATATATTGGAGTGAGAAAGTAAATGCAGTGAACCAAAGGAAAGAGTGAGAGGGGTAACCTGAATGAATACTCTTATGGAATTTTGTGTGATATGATTAATTTGCGTCAGTTTAGTAGTAGTAGGGACTCAAAAGATATTGTTAAACACAGTTGCATTTTCAGCGAGGTATAATTTTAAACTTTTTTTTAATTTGGGAAGTGTGTTTATATTTTTCAGAAGTGCTGGGAGCATATTGTAGAGTTTAGGACCAAAAAAGAAAACGAATCTCTGAGTGTGAGTCTTGTGAAACAATGGAAGTTGTATTTTATCGGTGAATCTACTTACTTTGGATATTTTTCCATGTTTAAATAAATCCAAGTCAGGCTTTGGAAAGTATATAAGGATCTGATGTTTAGTAATTTGGCGTCTCTGTATAGCGATTCACTTGTATGCAATCTGTGTTTCTTGAATATTATTTTTAATAAAGTGTTTTGCACTGTTTGCCTGCAGGTCATTGAACTATAAAATGTTCCACCCCAAGCTATTATACAATACCGTATCACCGACTCTGCCAGAGATGTATAACAAATCATCAAATTCTTCCTATCTAGAATATCCCGTAGATTATAGAAGGTGTAAATAAGCTTTCTCAGTCTTTTTGTGACATGACTTATGTGTTCGTCCCACCTGAAATGCTGGTCCAGCATAACACCTAAGTATTTGGTGGTTGAGGTCTTTTCTATTGTTTCACATGTGCATGGTTGATGTGAGTCGCATCTCGAACTTTTTATCTTTAATTTTATTTTTTGTGGCTGATCAGTGTTTTGCAGAGAAAATGTCATAAATTTCGTCTTGCTAACATTCAAAGTAAGTAAATTATAATCAAGCCATGTCTTAATCTTTTGGAGCCCGTCTTCAGCAAGTTTATAGACATTTTCCCATGATTCTCCTGTGTATACAATAGCTGTGTCATCAGCATAGCAGATGAGGTGACCACAAAAGTCAGTCATTTCCGTGATACTGTTAATGTAAATGAGAAAGAGAACAGGTTCAAGCACAGTTCCCTGAGGAACGCCAATAGTAACTTCTTGTGGAGTACTCAACTGTACATCAATTTTAACTCTTTGTAATCTATTTGTTAAATAATTCTGCAAAATTTCTAGTGTCTTATCTCGCACACCATATGTATATAATTTTTCTAATAGGAGACTATGGGATACGGTGTCAAATGCTTTGGCCAAATCAAGGAATATGGTTAAACACTTCCTCGATTTGTCCAAGGCACCGACAGTTTTTTCAACAAGGTCCATAATAGCATTGTCAGTGCATAATTTATTCAGAAAGCCGTACTGATGTTTAGTTATGACGGAATGTTTATCAAAGAATGATAATAACCTTTTTTTAATGCATTGTTCGAAAATCTTTGCAATATTGTTAATTACAGAGATTGGCCTGTAGTTGTTCAATTGATTTTTTTTACCCGTTTTATAGACTGGTGTAACTACTGATTCTTTCCATTGTCGAGGCACGGCCCCTATTTGAAACGATAAATTTATAATATGTACCAATGGTCCTATGATCTGTGTATGCGTATGTTTTATCATTTTAGCAGTTATTCCATCAGGTCCTGGAGAGCAGTTATTTTATTATATATTATATATATATTATATATATATATTATATATTATATATATATATATATTATATATATATATATTATATATATATATAATTATATATATATATATTATATATTTTATATATGTACTTAATGAATAAGGTACGTTTAGAATGTATGAATTTTAAAATTACCTAGATATTTATGTAGTGTTAACTTTTTATTATATTATTTAACAGTTAATAGTTGAAGTAAGCTAGGTAAGTATTCTGGAAGTAATAAAAAATTAAGTAGGTAGTAATTTCAGACACAAAAAATTTGAAAATAAAAACTTTTTAACAAAAAATTAAACCGACGAAAAAATAAACCGAAAAGCAAAAAATAAAATGAACCTTCTTAGCCTTAATAGTAGTATAGTGATCTTCGATAATTGTTTGTTTGGCGCCGACTCAAAATTAGTTACTCACATTAGTTTAGGAGCTCAATTATCATTGAGACTAAAAAGGTTTATTTTATTTTTTGCTTTTCAGTTGATTCTTTCGTCGGTTTAATTTATTGTTAAAAAGTTTTTTTTACATAAGAGATAATTTTTTGGTCAATGAATTTATTCTTATTATTTTAAACTGTTTAGTCCTCATTGCTTCATAAGCGTGTTTTTAAGTTTTTTTTAAACTATAATTTTCCGAACATTTCATTACTTTGTTAGTTACACGTGAAGCTAATAAAAGCGTGTTAAGAAAGGCCAATGTACATTTTTGTTTTCTCCAATAATAATAGGCCTTTTCACGAATTGTTGAAAAGCGGGTAATATGAAAATTTACGACACTTTCAATATGGCTTGACAACACGGGTTATTTATTTTTACATTTTATTCTTTACCACAGGAACAATTCTTTAAAATAATCAATTTACACCATGAGTTTGTTTATATTTTCCAGCTAAATAGGTCTTTGCTACTTATACCTGTAAAAACATTGATCATTTGACGTTATAGCATAAATGAAATGATTATTTTTTACACAACTGATGGGATCAGGATGTGCTGTTGTTGAACCATAGAACATTGATCTCAACCGTACACAGGCAAAATTTCTCGTGCAAATTTCGATAGATCGATCAATTCAGGATTATTTGTAATCAGTCTTTCACCGTTGACCTCAGTTCTTATCACTTGAAGGATTTGTGTAATTAATTAACATATTTTATCGATGAATCTGTAGATCAAAATATGAGACAAAATCCATGATATTGTTTTTGTGTATCGATTTGCTATATTCTACAGGGTGGTTTTATTTAAAATTCTCGAGAGAAAAGTTCGAAGTGACTTTTTGTCATCGGACACAACTATTCCGTTTGTTCATACAGGATGTTCAATGATCAAATGCTGATACCAAAGAGCGATAATCCTTGGATAATTTCAAGATAAATTAATAGTTTTTTCCCAATGTATCTAAAACCGCTTTGTATTTTTTTTCAATTTTGGTTTCTGAGAAGTACGAATAACATACATATTTTGCAGAATGGAGGTTTTCAATTTTCATCAGTGGCGTGCCTGTTAACATGCCCTGCATCATTTTTAATCAAAATAATGACGCCACTGTTTAAAGTTCGAAATCATGAGTGGTTTATGCACACTCTCTCTGGCACCCGAATATTTAAATCAAAACTTTAATAATCGCTGGATAAGTCGTGAGGGAACAGAGTCGTGGCCAGCTAGATCCCCAGACCTAAATAGTCTGGATTATTTTCTTTGGGGTTATCTCAAGACCTTGGTTCATAGTCAACCAATTCAAACCGAGGAAGAATTGCAAAACCGCGTAATAGTTTCCTGTGAAGCTATAAGGAATACTCCAGGAATTGTCCAAAGAGTACGCGAGTCAATGAGAAGCAAAGTTGAAGTGTGCATAGTTGCAGGAGGCGGACATTTTGAATACTCAATTTAGTTTTGGTATTTTTTGATTTGTTGAAAATATAAACAGGATGTTCATAAAATCAGATGTGGTATTTTTTGTTGGAAATAGTTTTGAGTTTTTAAAAATAAAAATAAAATTAAACCGACGAAAAAATCAACTGAAAAGCAAAAAATGGATTTTTAACCGACGAAACCAAAAAGGAGGAGGTTCTCTATTCGACCCGTATATTTTATGTTTTTCCATCATATTTTTTTATGTATGATCACGCATAACTTTTTACTGAGGCGTCCGATTCCGATAATTCTTTTTTCAGTGGATAGGGTGTACTTCGACTTTGGTCCCATTTGAATTTAAAAGATGAAATCCACCCCTAAGGGTAGCGAAATGAAGGATATTGATCACTCACCCTCTGAATTCTGGTCCGTTAACCGATTCTATCAGGCATAACTTTGTACTGGGTTCTTCGATTTGGATGATTTTTTTTAATAGATAGGGTATACCTTATATTTGGATTTCGAATGGAATTATATACCCTTACGGGTAGAAAAATAGAGGATAATTGATTTTTCACTAGTAAACATTAGCACACACATACGTAGTTGACAATGACAGATCGCTACTGACATTATTCTTGTTCCGTCAAAATCAGTATATTTTATGCGAGGATGGAATGATATACAAAGTAATGAAATAAACTAACCAGAACAACGAAAATAATTTATATTGCAACAAATAGTAAAAGTAGATAATCATATTATTTAACTGGTAATAGTTGGAGTAAGGTGGGTATGTAAGTATTTTGGAAGTAATCGAGAAACAAGTAGGTAGTAATTGGTAGATTTTAGCAACAAAAAATTGAAAAATAAAAACTTTCTAACAAAAAATTCAACCGACGAAATACGGAACTGAAAAGTAAAAAATAAAAACTTTTTAACAAAAAATTAAACCGACGAAAAAATCAACTGAAAAGCAAAAAATAAAATAAACCTTCTTAGTGTAAATGATAATTGAGCTCCTAAACTAATGTAAGTAACTAATTTTGAGTCGGCGCCAAACAAACTAGCGATTGAATTATGTAAAGCGTAAAATGATGGCAGCGAGATGCACGGCTGCGTTTTGATGACTTCTTTCATAGATAATGATGTTCGATAATTGTTTGTTTGGCGCCGACTCAAAATCAGTTACTTACATTAGTTCAGGAGCTCAATTATCATTAGACTAAGAAGGTTTATTATTTCTTTCAGTTGATTTTCGTCGTTATTCCTGATAAAAGATTTTGTTGTTCAAATTGAAATGGGACCAACTTCGAAGTACACCCTATCTAATGAAAAAAGAATCATCGGAATCGAACCGCTCTGTGAAAAGTTGTGCGTGATCATACATTAAAAAAAATATACGCGTCGAATAGAGAACCTACTCCTTTTTGGTTTCGTCGGTTAAAAATGGATTTTATGCATACTTATTACTGAAACTAAATGATAGTTACTAAAAAAAAAATCTTGCTTAGATGCTTTGCTGACCACAAATTGTGAAATTGAGACTAAGGAGAAGAAATCGCCTAGGGACAATCAAATAATAATAATAAAGTCAGTCAATTTTTATGAGGACAGTTATAAAAATAACATTTATTTGAAAAACAGTGGCGTATCATTATTTTGATTAAAAATATTGCAAGGAATGCTAACAGGGACGCAACTGATGAAAATTAAAAAACCTTTATCCTGGAAAAAATGTATTTTTATGCGTACTTTGCATTTACCAAAATTAAAAAAATAATACAAAGTGATTTTAGACATATTGGGGAAAAACTGAGTTTTTTGTTGAAATTTCAACACCCCAGAAACAAAGCGGTAAATCACTCAAGGATTATAGCCCTTTAGGATCAGCATTCAATATGAAATACCCTGTATATTTGAGTATAAGAGCGCTGGAAATATATTATACTCCCTTATTATACGATAACAGCTTGATCAATACATCCCATGACTATGACTTAAAACTTGAGAAAAACCTAGAATCCACGTTATTAACTTACAATCATCATAACATGGAATTTTCATGTTATGAATGAAAAACAACAATAAAACGGATTAGTAATTCGGCATTCCCTTCGTTTACTGACGTATAAGAGGTCAGAGAGTATCTTGAAGATTAGGGAATAAAATTACAAACACCGTCATAGGTTTGCTTTTCTGATTATTCATTACAATCCGGTATTATTATCATATGATGATGACACTCGTTCTACATAAATCTTTTATCGTTATCATGAATAGCTTTGGTTTTTTTCAAATGTGGTTTTTCTACCTTCACATTTTAACTGCCAAGCTTATGAAATTATTTGCGGTCAGTATTAACATGTCAGTATTCTCACATATACTGCTGCATTTGGTAGAAAAGCCTTCTGTAAAAACATCAATGATTAAATGATTCCCAAAAATTCCATACTATTAGAAATACAGATGTGGAGGGTAATCCAAAATTCCACACTTATGAGTGGATCTTCCTTTGAAGCATATTTCATAAAAATACTACCTCTACTCGAAACGTTTTGGCTTGGCGAAGTAGGAAATAAATCATTAGTGAGAGGAAATGTATATCTATTTCATTTCAACTCTATCTGATTATGGTTATGAAAATTATTTGTTGATAAATGATTCATCGTCCCAAGAATTGAATATAATTGGATTTAACGGATATTAGGAACAGGGAGTAAAACAATTTTTTTATCGCTGACGTTTCGGTATTAATTTAATCCTTTTTCAAAGCTGAAATGACAATATTCACGTATAGATTGAAACAAAGAACATAACCATGACCCACATTTAAAACTAAGTTTTTCCTGCTCATGGATTCAACTAAAAAACTGTTGAGTAGTCGATACCAACTCTTGCCGAAAAAAGACATTACAAAATTACACATTAAATACTTTAAAATTGTATATAAACAAATACAGACACGTTAAAATGAAACAACACCGTGTATGATAATATGCAACTGATCATCCCAACTGAAATAGTCGAGCGCTACATAGATAAAGAAAATAAATAAAACAAATCTTTAGTGTATAATTATTCAGAAATCTGATTGTCTTTTTAAACTTTCTAGAATATGGGTGTATATTTTTGTCAAGTTTTGTGTATCACTTTTTTGGTTTACGCAATTATCATGGAGATTGATTTGAATCATTTCTCCCAACAATCTCTTCGAATAAGTCATCCCTTTTTCCAAAATGTTTACTGAATCGACATCAAAATTGCCCGACGATTCAAAATGATGTGCAGCAAGTGCTGTTTCTTCTTTTTCAGTTCTATTCTTTCATAACAGTTATATTTGTAGAAAAATCGAATTAAACGGTTTTCTTCACATAAAGGATTCAATATAAAATTGAACCAGAAAATGGTAGATCTCAGGTGAAAACAACTACTTTCCTGGCAAATACCACGCAGAACGTTGAATGATATTCACCTGAAAATCCATGCATACTTCCATATAATATATGGACATTGAATGCAAATGTTTCTTTCTGATAGCTCGATTATGTTCAATTTATGTCTGTTCACCTAACACTCCGCATACCGGTTTCAGGCTTCTTGGCCCTCATCGTACGGGTAGTCACCAGCCATAGGTCCAAGAACTCTGGCTGAGTAAGTTCAACGTAAAAACATCACCGAGCTTGTAGCCCTATGGGTGCCGGAAAGATAATGGTTTGTTTACGTTGTTCTCCTCACTCAGAGTTCTTTGAACCTTAAGTTGACTTCTGTACATGAACCAAGGCTAACGTATGGATAGTGAACGACATAAATGACATAATCAGAGCTATCAGAAGAAACATTGCATTAATCCATTGATATTATATGGAAGTATGCATGAATTCAGTGAATATCATCAACGTTCTGCGTGTATTTCCAGGAAAGTATTTCGATTGGTTATTAATTGAATCCTATGCCGTTATCGATTCCATTTCACATGGCACTTATCTTTCAGTTATATTTGTGTTGATATATTCTGGTTTTTAGGTATTGTTTAGTTGGCCCTATATAACGTTTCCCACATTCACAGGGAATACTATATTATACCATAAATCTGATTCAGCTGGTATCTCATCTTTCAACTGCGTGAATAATTTTTCTGTAGTCCAAAAAAGGGCAATTCGTCTCGTCGGTGATGCCTCGCTTACAAACTCGCTCACTTGTCTGGAACACCGTAGAAAAGTTGGCGATTTGTCTCTATTTTATAGATATTTTCATGGGCGATGCTCTTCTGAAATATCAACAATCGTTCCTCCTTTGGCAGTCTCTTCGAGATTAACCCGTCAAGTTCAGTCTTCACACCCCTTCGTGGTCACTTTGGAGACCTGCAGAACATCACTTTCAAAGACTCATTCTTCCAACGAACTGCGAGGCTTTGGAACTCATTGCCTAGGGAGGTGTTCCCCGAGGTATACAACCTCCAGAAATTTAAGAAGAACACCAACTCCTACCTTCTTTCCCTTGGTTCCCACGATGTTCTCTGAACATTACAGGATATCCCTTTTCGTGGGAACCAGAACATATAAAAAAAAAAAAAATTGTGAAAAGCAAACTTGTGAGAATCAGTTGATAAACATTTTTTAAGTTTATATGAGAGTCCATCTAGATATGGAAATTTAAAATAGTAACACATTTCTTTCGGAAACATATCCTGCCTATCTGTTCTTTGACGTTTATTAATGATACTATTAATTAATTTCGTGGGGTTTTCAACAAGTTCTTCGCCTTAACTAAATTTTCCGAATGGAAACAATTATTGCTAAGACTAAGTACCCTTGAAATTAGGTTAGAGGCTGTATTAACCATTTGGCTGAAAGACTGTTCTGATGAGTAATTCAAAATTCTCCCCGAATTGGTAGGTTTCATGAACCAATTGCTGAGTAATTTCCCATTACTTATGATTTGGAGTTTGTTTTCTTTTTCTATTTCTATTTGAACTGAATATTTGGGTTGAAACTATTGGAAATACTTCATCAGATCTTTCAGCTGGGATATCAAGAATGCAATCAACAACATAACATTTAATGAAAGTTATACCAAAAGGTAATCCCGATGTTATTTTTGTAATTATATAATTGACAACTATATTCGCCAACACAGGACTGGCTAGATTTTCCATTGCTGTTCAAAAAAATTTCAAAAAATAATAACATCAGCTGAACACTTGAAAGAATGGAATTTCAATAGAAAATAATTTTTCCATTGAATTTTGATAATGTGAGGCTATTGTTTACTAAGTAATTTTTTTAGAACCACTGATTTTATTAGACACCTAATAATTGTTCACAGAATGACTCCATATTCTGTTTTGTTCCTGGAGCATATTTTACATGTGTACTCGAATTTTTTAAAAAAAATTAGTAATTTTTTATAAATTTTTTATAAACAAATGAATAAGTTGAATATTTTTTAGAAATTGTTTTTTTGTATCAGGTTGCTGAGAGTTTATTAGGATTGAAAAAAAAATCCTATTTTTTTTTAAATTGTTTATAATAGTTTTTTTTTTGTTTTTTTATTATTTAAATAATATATTAGGAATTTTTTTTTAAAATTAAAATTTTTTTTTAATAAAAAAATTTTTTTTAAATTTATTATTATTTTTTTTTTTTAAAAACAACCATTTATGACAAACTGTTCAAAATTTTTATTTTATAATTTTTCTAGAAAATTCTATATAAATTACCAACAAATTTTTTTGAACATTTTGAGGTATATGGTTGTTTTTGTTATTTTTTGTACCATTAAAAAACAAATTGCCAATCAGAGTTTTTTTAATTGTTGAGTAAATACACAATTACATTATTCAAGGAAACAATTCTCATTAGGTTGAGAAGAACCAATTATTAATTTTAAAAAAATATTTATATATTATTTCAATAATAAAAAAAATTGAAAAACTATTATAAACAATAAAAAATAATTTTTTTATTTATTTATTTCTTTTAATCATAATAAACTATTCACAACCTAATGCAAAAACACAATTTTTGAAAAATATTTAACTTATCCATTTGTTAATGAATATTTCATGAACAAATAGCGTATTTTTTTCAAAACGTTGTAAAATGCCTTTGTGTCAGACATAAAACTGATAATAATGTTAAATATCAATTACATTTTTTTTAATATTTATTCGATTTCTCATATTCTGTTAACTATAGAAATACCTAATTAACAAATTAATCAACTTTTAAAAATTTAAGGGGATTATTTATAACATACATTAAAATGTGCACCTAGAAGCAAAAAAATTATGGCGTCATTCTGCGAACAATTCGATTCCCAATAAAATCTGCGGTTCCAAAAAAACTACTTAATTAACAATAGCCTCACATTATCAAAATTCAATGGAACATATTTTTTCTAACGGAATTACGTTCTTTCAAGTTTTCAGATGATACTATAAGTCTTTCAAATTTTTAAATTTATATTCAATAGTTAAAAAAAAATATGTGCATTGCTCTCTCGAGAGGTGCTGTACTCCTGCATTAACGCATACGCGGAGCTCTATTTTCAATCAATCAATTAACCAATCAATTAATCAATCAATTAATCAATCAATTAATCAATCAATTAACAATCAATTAATCAATCAATTAATCAATCAATTAATCAATCAATTAATCAATCAATTAATCAATCAATTAATCAATCAATTAATCAATCAATTAATCAATCAATTAATCAATCAATTAATCAATCAATTAATCAATCAATTAATCAATCAATCAAATAATCAATCAATCAATCAATTAATCAATCAATTAATCAATTAATCAATTAATCAATTAATCAATTAATCAATTAATCAATTAATCAATCAATCAATTAATCAATTAATCAATTAATCAATTAATCAATTAATCAATTAATCAATTAATCAATTAATCAATTAATCAATTAATCAATTAATCAATTAATCAATTAATCAATTAATCAATTAATCAATTAATCAATTAATCAATTAATCAATTAATCAATTAATCAATCAATTAATCAATTAATCAATTAATCAATTAATCAATTAATCAATTAATCAATTAATCAATTAATCAATTAATCAATTAATCAATTAATCAATTAATCAATTAATCAATTAATCAATTAATCAATTAATCAATTAATCAATTAATCAATTAATCAATTAATCAATCAATCAATTTTATTAAGGTAGAGATGAATATAAAATAAATAATGTAAATAATTAAAATGTTCTATTTAAAACTGTGATTTGGTGTCCTCTTGATCATAGAAGAGGACGTATGCTTCTCCACTCACGATATATTTGGGTGATAGCGGTGATACTCTCGAGTCATTGTACTCGTGCCAAGTGCCTGCATAAGGGTGCCTACAGTAAGCCGTGTAGTGTCCGTTAAAAGTTGTTCCACTATGGTTGGATACAGCATACAAGTTGTAGCGACACGGAGCTGCGTTATCTACTGCATAATTATTCATATCTAATCCATCGAGAGGAAAGTCAATGAAAACATTTAGTTTTTCTCTGAATCTCTCCATCTGCGAAAATCTTTTCAAGTGAATTACTAAAATTTTGGGGAATTTAAGTATAGATAATGACTTCGTGCATTTTCTCCTTTCCTTGCATTTAGAACAAGTGGGTTTTTCGTCATCATCCAAAATTTCTTCCCTAGTGAACAAGTCTAAACATTGCGACAGTCTGAGTTTGCCAGTACTCTCTGGAATAGGGAGTGAAAGGTCCCAGAATGGGTCAAAAGTGACAGAGCAATGGCCACAGAAAGTACATTTCAACGATGATTTCAGTTGACCAACAAAGTTATTGAAAATTTTCGAGTTGTCCATTCTAAGATATCTTGACCAAGACTCTTCTGCTTTTTCATTATCGCTCAAATTTTCATCGATTTCTATGAACATAGGTTTAGGCCTTTCTCTTACTCTGTTTACATCTTCATGAAGACCTTCAATAAATATCTGAAAAATTCCTTGGCATCCTGTTGAGCGTTACCCATAAAACGAGGTGCAAATCTTTGTATCAGGCTTTTCAAAGAAACAGTGTTAACCACCACATCAGACGAATCTTCTGACCAAAGTTCTTTACCACTTCTTCGAATGCTTTATCAAAGCACCCTTCATACTTGATATGCTTGTGTTGATATCCTTCAAATGTTCGTCTTTTCTCAGATACTCGAGCAACCATCTGGTATTCGATAAACATTGTATTGCGCTATTCATAAAGCAGGTATTGCCAATGTTTATCAAACCATTAAGACCAAGAGTTTTGGAGCTTCCAAACACAAATGGTTTGATGGAATCATAACTGAGGGAGATGCGCTCACCCCTATTGCTATCTTCAAAGGAACAGTCTCTTATGCAATGATTTTCTCTATCATTGGAGCGCCGCAATAAGGAACTCGATTGGAGGCTACTTGAAATCGAGTTGGATGAAGATATGCTAGATCGCGTTATTTTTGGAGTGGTTGAATCCAAATTATACTTTCGGGTATTTGGCTCCGAATAATATACTTATGGATACTACTTGACATATTTATTCTTTGTGGACGAATAAATATATCACCCAAACGTTGAGTAGCGGGGAATAGAACCCACGTTGCGTTTCCTCTTTGGATGGCGATACTGATATGTTGTATCAAAAAGTCCTTGCTCTTCGATCATCTGTTTTATTGATCAATTTTTGTCCAATATGATTAATTAATTCGGTGGCATAACTACCAAATGAACCGAAGGTTTCAATTGCTACCAGATAAAAAATGTATTGATCTTTTAAAGTAGAATATTTTTTCAATTTGGACTTCTCAGCAGAATCTGCAGCCCCACCAGCATTTCTGGATGTTGAATCAATATGTGATGCTGCAACGGTATCTACGCAGGTGAAGTCCCACACTAAAGGTTTTCCATGACTCCATGGGATGAGAGACATCCCATCTGGACGCTTACCATCATCACGAATGATTCCCAAAGGTTCTAAGACAGCAGGAATATCAGCAGTTGATAAAGCTCGCTTGATTAAGTCATTTACTGTTGAATGACGAGACGAACGCCCGGAACTGAATCTACAACTCAATCCATGCGTCCCTTTTCGTTGACGATAAATCCACATCTGCATTTATGACTCACATAAATAGAACAGCCCAAACGTAAACCCACAGAAATCCTGAAAGATTCATCCTCTGATAAAGTTCCAAGGAATGCAACTGGAAGAGCGTTGAGCCAAGCTCCAGATTCTTTCGTACTAACTGCCTTCAGTCGAGCCTTTTCAAAAAGAGAATTAACAGCCGAGTCAAGGAGTTGTTTAGATGACAATTCGATGAGAGGAAGATCCCAGGATTTTTGGGAAATTTTATTATCAGGTGCAGAGGTTCCAGTTTTAGAACACCATACAGATTCACACTCTATATAGCAAACATCGAACACACTGGAAAAATAATCAGGTACAATTTGATCAACTAGATGTTGAATGCTGTTCAACGAAGAAAGAAAAGCTGGTAAAGCAAGTGAAGATGCTTGTCGTATACCCAGACCACCCTTATTTACGGGAAGTGTTGGTTGAAGCCACGTGGAAAGGCTGAAATTATCATTAGTAATCTCCAAAATCATACGGAGTGTTGAGTCGAAGAGATCAAGTTCATTTTGACAGCGCCAAGTCGGGCAACATCTCAATGTATATATCAATTTGGGTATAGCTAGACAGTTCTTCAGAAGAAAATACCCAATATGCTTTGGAATGGAATCCATGCGGGATGCCATCAAATTCAAAGATTTAGTCTTTTGGTTCAGGGATTGTGCCAAAGATTCTTCTGACATAAGGAGGGTCCAGTTGGTTTTATTCATAATTTTCATACCAGGAGCAAAACTGTAAAAAATTTCTGGTATGCCATCTTTCAGGTCGTCCAAGAAATATAGTTCGCATTTTTCAAAATTCAATTTAAGACCAATTTTTTCTGATGTTGAAATTATTTTCTTGAACTGTTTTAAAATTTCATCAGACTTACCACCTATGGAGCCGTCATCAAGATACCAACAGTTGAAATCAGCCTTGATTGATTTGGTTAAATTATCAATGCATAAACAGAAGAGTGCTGGGCCCAAAGGGTCTCCTTGCTGGACACCTCTTTCTGACAAAATAGTGTTATTTCCAAAATTTAAAAAGGTATGTTTCTTATAACATTGGCTTATGAAAGGATATAGATTCGAAATCTTGTCTTCTACTCTTTCTAAAAGGATATTTCTATGAATCATATTGAAAGCATCCTGAAAATCTATTTTCAAGAATACTGTGGAGGCAGGATCTGGATGTTGATTTAAAAATCGACGAGCAGCGTGAGCAACGGCTTCACATCCTCCTGGGGTTCCAAAACCGAATTGAATAGGGCGAAATAATTCACCAATTAATCAATCGATTAATCAATCAATTAATCAAAATCAATCAATCAATCAATTAATCAATTAATCAATTAATCAATTAATCAATTAATCAATTAATCAATTAATCAATTAATCAATTAATCAATTAATCAATTAATCAATTAATCAATTAATCAATTAATCAATTAATCAATTAATCAATTAATCAATTAATCAATTAATCAATTAATCAATTAATCAATCAATTAACCAATCAATTAATCAATCAATTAATCAATCAATTAATCAATCAATTAATCAATCAATTAGAAATAAATCTGTTTCTTGGTGAGGGGGGTTATTACCCCCATTACAACCCCCCTAAATACGCGCCGGACTCGATTCCGAAAAAATCATCAACATTTTTTATTCTGCAAATCTCGCAAACTTTACAAAGCACCCCCCACAAACCCTATATCGACAAAAAACTCTTGAAAAACGGCATGCAATAGAATATTGGGTATGGTTGATTTGTTGAAAATATGAACAGGATGTTCATAGAATCAGATGTGGAATCATCTGCGACTGAAAGATGAACTCTAGTCACTATCTTCCATCGTCAATTTAACCTCTTGTGGGGTATTCATGTTGAAAAGGGAATAGAAAATCAAATAACTATCTGAATTGAAATGCAAATTTTCAATTTCAGATTTTTTCTTTTGAGTTAGGGTCTTTTCAGAATATCTATCAGATGTAGTTCAATGTCCAGCGTGGCTTTAGCCGGGGAAGTAGTTGTTTTCTGTTAGACATTCACAAAAAATAACTTCATTTTTATCGTGGATTTTTCAATTCACAGAAAAATCTTTTTATCAATATCCAATTGAGAATGTTTCCCTTTTCAAATTGGGTATAGCATTTGAAAAAGTCCAGTTATTGCCGTTTGTTATTCGTCATTTTCAAAAAATCTGACCTGATCGCAGAGAAATGTTTTTTGTTCTATTAGTCTGGTATTTGGCATGAGACAGAAAACAAAAAGTGTGTCGAATGAGGTAGGTAATTTAAATCTTTATTAAACTTCATTTTCATGAATAACATTTATAAAGCTTCATTTTTATAAACACTATAACTAAGTAAATTGATTCTTAGAAGTGGCTTATTTGCCGTATAATAACTTGCACATCGATCAAAGTTATAGCAGAGGCGAGAACAATAAACAATAACTAATAATTACATAATAAAATAATTATAATTAAGACATAAATAATAATCCTAGAGAAATATTGGTGACCATGAGACATATCCTTTAAAAACATCTGACAAAATTATTTTGTTATATAATTTTCAACACAGTTACGTAATGATTTTATTGTTCCGAAAACATTTATACTAATAGTCCAAGCGCTCCAAGTACAGATTCTTCAAAAGAATGCCTCATGTTCACACGGTCACTATTGAACATATTTGATGAACATAAAAAACGATTCAACAATTAATTTTACTAATATCACTCAGTCATTCGTATGGTATAAACCAAACATTATAATACTACAATGGCCTCTAAAAATGTTCTGTGCGATAATATTTCAAAATCGGGGGTGTGAAAACTTTTCAGATTTCTTTCCACATTTTATAAGTTGTCCTTATAAATGCTACTGTAAATGCCAAATACCGCAGATTGATGATTCAATTTGCGTGTTTTAAATCATGAAAAACTTGAGGAGTAATTGTTATTATATTCAGAAGGTTTATTGCCATTTGGATCAATTCGGTTGAAGAAAAACTATTGTTTCCAGTTTTATTAAATCCAACTTCAGGGCTATGTAACAATAAGTTTTTGCGAGTTGAAGATGTTTAGAAATGGGAAAAAGAACAGTTAACGACAAGAATTGACACATTTCCAGGAAATTAAAATATTAAAAAAGTATCAAACTCTGAAAAACTAATCCCCTTTTTCAATATTTTGATTCACTGGAAATATTTAAATCATTGTGGTTAATTGTTTTTTTTCCTGTTTGTAAACATCTTCAACTTACAAAAACTAATTGTTACCGAGCCCTGAGGAGAAATGACAAAATTCGAAACGTTGACAGAAAAATATTTTTCTTAACCAAATTGATGCAAATCCCTGAATTTTAATGTTTATATTACTTACTAAAATTGTCATTTGATAAAAAAATGAAGCAGAACTGAAGCCATCCAAAAGTTCTGCCTTAGAGGAAAATACACCAAATCGTGTGAATAACTCAGGGCGTTAGTTATTCTTTTAATTTTGACATATAATGCGGAACATTTCTAAACAGACTGTACTGCAAGTTTTGAAACGTTCAATGTTTCCCAAACATAAACTTCTCTTAAATCTGCCAGATCTCATTTCATCACTAGTTGTAGACAGTTATCATCTCCTAACTGGTTAGGTATCATTAGACATTTCAGAACTTTGTCAGTTGCGTAATTTAATACTTAAAATAAAAAAAATGTGTACATCCAATAAATAAAGATATTGACCCAACAAAACGCTGAAATTCTGGATTCAGGAATTCGAAAGTTGAAGTTCCATTAAGCAATTCTTTACCATCCACGGCGCTAAAAACAAAAAAAAACTCCAAATTTTAATATATTGAGCTACACTCCAGAAGTATTGGAAAAACAATTTTACAAATTAATTTAGATGAACGCGATTTTCCACTTGTAGTCTAACGCCCGGGATCGAAAAATGGCCCAAATTTGTATATAACCGGACTAGTCAGTCAGTCAGTCAATGTTCCTCGCTACTGAGAGCTGCTTAAAAAAAAGCCAAAGCACATGAAATGTAGAAAAAACTCTCATCTTTCACATGAGACGAGTTTCGAAGTTCATACAAAATCCAATCATAATACAGAGAGTGTTCAATGTCTGTGAGCGAGTACACATTTTGGTGTATAAATTCGTAAGGAATCAATGTCACGTTAATTCCTTGGGGCTTTGTGCTGGTCGAGGTGGATATATTAGCCTTGTTCAACCGGATTACTCTCGAAAAAAGTATTTTGACATGTAATTCGGGTATTTTTCTTGCTGAAGTGTAACCTTGAATTTTGTTGTACATTTGATGATTTAGTCAATAACGCACCTTATAGAAAAATAATCGGCTGGTTGATAAGAATGGAATTCAAATTTTTTCAATATTGTACTTTTGTACTATTTGTAGTATTTGTACTATTGTACTTTTTGAATTATTTTAAACTCCTGGAGACATGAACAGAATCCGGCTTTTTCCAGAAAGTATCCATACCTCTTTTGTTTCTGATATTTTACCTTGGAGTTTTCGACACTCAGGGAACTATCGAAAAACTGACCTTCTTGAGTCAATATAATTAGAACGTTTTGGATCCATTTCAGCCCGATTTTTGGGTCATGTAAAATTACAAATCGAGGAGCACAACACGAAAAGATCAGTCGAGATCGAAACAATCGAATTTCTAGACATCACCTGAAGATGGCAATTGTGAATTTGCCTAAACATCGTGAAATCGGACCTTTTGAGGGCCAAGTACACAGTGATTGGCGACTTCAGAATCCAACCAGAACTGAAATTTACTACTTCATTCGTAAATGCGACGAGTGATTCGTCTTGTCTTCTACTCTTCAAAATACACACGGAACAGCTCGGTGTTTAGTTTTAAAAGCCACAAGAGACGAGGTTCAAATTAATTCTCCTGCACATCGCGTACTGTTTTCTGATTGGATCTTTCATTCACCAGTCAATCAGAAAACACGAGTAGAATCTAACAAACTTTCGTTCGTAGACAGCTTTGTAAACCGTGCATGCGAGAATCTTGCTTGGCAAACAATGTTCAGTTCACGTTCACGTTCTGAATCACTGCAATGGTCGTGATATTATGTTTGTCAATTGCGAACGTTTCCCTTTCCAATACTGTTTGTGTCGTTTGTTTCTTATAAGTGACTTTATCACCAGTTTGGATATAACAAGGTTAGTTGTTTTCTCCACTTTGAAATTGAATATCTATCTCGGGCAGCCTGCAGTGTATACATTTACCACACAATCAATTCAATATTTCTACAGTATTAAAATGCCGAGTTGAATGTTTATTGCAGTCGGCAATTGCCAAAGAAAAATTTTTGTAGAAAAAATAACGAGCTACAACTTTTGTTCCGAATATTTCTCTGTATCTCCATTATGTTTTTGTTTTTTTTTAATTTCGTCGTGGTACGTTAAATAATTGCTCATGGATATTTCAAACATTCAACTACCCGAATCCAGAATTTCAGCTGTTTTGTAATTTTTGTTAGATTTTGGTGAAATTTTGTTTCTACTTATTGGATTATGTCTTTTTGTGGGAAATTTGTTTTTTATGTGGGGCTTAGCCTATGCCTCTCGAAATTTCGAGACAAATATATTGAAGTAATGAATTAGTTTCTCATCTATTCTTGCTCTCGAAGAGCAATATTAAATACACCCTTGCAATTTTTCCGGACATTTGTCTTTCAAGAGCATCGAAATCTAATGCCCGATAAAATTCAGCACAGCAAAATAAGTACCGGTAACTAAACCGAACACAAAGAAGACCAACAGCAACAAATCCTTGATCAAAATCCAGTTCCACGCGCCCCATTTCTTCCAGTTCACCACGATGTCCAACAGAGAGGGGATGAACAGTCCTAAGGTGGAGAAAAAGATGGCGCCCAGGAGGTCGATGAGCGCCCCCAGGCGGTCGCCTGCGGCGGCCGCCACTCCAACGATGAAGGTCACGGTAGCGGTCCTGAGAGCGATTTGGGCGATGTTTTGTTTTTCTTTGGACACGTAGGGCTTAACCGCCTCCAGGTGATGTCGATCGGCACGTAGTACTGGAGCATGAACGTGAAGAAGATGGCGATGGAGATGCAAGCTTGGACTACTTGGGCCAAGCTGAAAATAACAAAGAATACATTATTCGAAGTTTGGACTCCTCTATAGTCACTTCAGATGTGTCGTCGAAAAACCTCTCTCTTCATTTCAAATTTTTTTACCTAATTTACCTCCCAGATAATTTAGTCAGTCAAAATAGACTGCCAATTCACAATAATTACAAACATTTCTTCAACACTGCCGGATGTTGAGGCATCCAGTAAAGACTAAATATAAAAATTTGCACAGTCATCCGGTAACCGGAAATTACTCAAATTCGCATAAAACGTTAATTTGCAATATCTCCGTGGACAAAATTGCAAACATTGTGCAAATTGCAGGCATATTCCCTAACTTCTTTTCTACATCCCTTGTAAAATTTGCACACGCAATTTTCATCCGGAAATACGAATAATCCTTGATTACGTTGGCTCTAATTCTGGTCACAAAATGGCAAACATTGTGCAAATTTGTGGTAAAATCATGGTTACGTCACCCCTAAAATGCTTTGAATTTGCAAAATTGTCATGTGTACGGAACATCAAAAAATTATGGATAACGCTAAAAACAGTGTCAGGGGTAAAGTTTTAGGGGTCACGAAATTGCAAACATTGTTTTCGTGCTTTGCAAACTTTGGTGGTATAATTTTAAGTCGCCAATTGAGTTTGCACCTTTTTCAGTATCGCGGAAGATGGCGGAAATGAACATTATTGTTAGAAGCAATTTTCGCAAATGCCACAAAATTCCAAACTTTCTGCAGTTTTTTCTTAAAGTTCTGCTATGGCAAACAAGTCTACGTATAAATTTGCAACCCTATAAAACGTCGGGAAACAGGGCAACAGAATATTATCAATTAAGACGATTTTCGCGGATGACATAAAATTCCAAACATTGTGCCAATTTTTTCTCCAAATTTTGGAATGGCAAACAAGTCTTATAAATTTGCAACCCTATAAACCGTCGGGAAAGCAGTGCAATGGAATATTTCAATTTAGTCGATTTCCGCGGATGGCACAAAATACCAAACTTTGTGCTTTTTTTTCTCAATGTTCTGGAGAGGCGAACAAGTTGACGTATGAATTTGCAAACCATGAAACGTCGGCAAAGCAGGCAATGGAATATTATCAATTAAGGCGATTTTCGCGAAATATTTAATCTTTTTGCAATTTTCGCTCAATAATTGAAACCGATCTGGTGGAATCGGCTTTTATTATCAGAGGATAATTATTCAAGGACCAAATTACCGAAGCCGGTAATTTTTTCGTCCTTTTAAGCGAATTGTCAAGTTATATAGTCATTTTCATGATACCTGATAGTGAAATTGGACGATTCCACCGAATGGTTATATCAGATGATAACACTGTATAGTTCCAACACATAGTTCTACTTGATAATTTTCAATGAAACAGAGTTCACATTAGAAAATACTGTACTTCGAATTCTTCTACATTTTACGAGATTTGTTCCATAATTCTCTGAAAAACAGATAGTAGGCGAGATCACAAACTCACAAATTTGCTTCATCTGTGCTTGAAGTTGAAACATAGTGATAAAATATTATGTATGCATAGTGTTTCCTAGAGAAATATTCTATTGCCCGTCTTTCCCGACATTTTATAGGGTTGCAAATTTATACGTAGACTTGTTTGCCATAGCAGAACTTTAAGAAAAAATTGCACAAAGTTTGTGCGACATCTACCATACTCCTTCTCATGTAAATGTGTCATGAACCTCATGTCGGACAATACGATCATAAAAAAATTCAGTCCACATGTATCAGAAACTTCTATTATTTTCTTCGGGTATGCGTGAAGTGAAATTTTCCACACGGCACACTAGTACAGAAAGAACTATTTCTTAAGCGAATAAAAATAATTGAAACAACAAATTCAAGAGATTCTGTGAGTAGTAGATTGAGAAGCGAATATGAAATAGGAATTCTTGCGCGGCAAGCTTTTGAATCTACTACTCACAAATAGGTCAAACACTTTACGATTTTCTTTCCTTTTTAGTGCATTCTTATAAAAGCGTGTCTTAAATATTTTGTTTTGATATTTTTTTACGATTCTTTTTAGTTAGTCATTTATGAAATCCGTCATCTTATTGAATTCTGACAGAAAGTGAAAATATTCGACTTCAAAAATACTTACACACCCGTTTTGAATGGAATCGGGCCTCAATAACAAAATACGTCGCCATCTTGAATTATTGAATATTGACAAAAACATCATGATGTCTGACCTCAAAAAGTTTTGAATGGAATCGGGCTATAATCACAAAACTCGTCGCCATTTTAAATTCATGAATGTTGACAAAAACATCATGATGTCCGAACCCAAAAACCCTCATACACCAATTTTAAATGGTATCGAGCTATAACCACTCGTCGTCATCTTGAGTTCGTAGATTTTGACGAAAAAATCACGATCTCCGATCCCAAAAACCCCCACATACCAATTTTTGGAATGGAAGGAATTTAATGGACATAGCCCCCAAAGAAAAGTGTTAACCGTAGATACGTGTTTCGGGCTTTCGGCCCTCATCAGTACGGTCAAGAAGTGCAAGGATGAACAACACTCGGTAGTAAACGACAAATCAACGGAGTCAACAAACAGAAGCCAGCTGCACATTTGTGGTTTCGGTTAGCAGACCCTGTATTCCAGGGTAACAACCAACATCACCACGGAGGCAGCTATAGCTACCTGCGTGACATCCGAGTCCAGGATTATAAAGATGAAATGGTTGAATATCGAGGGGACTGTTAAAATCAGAATGGAAGGAATTTAATGGACATAGCCCCCAAAGAAAAGTGTTAACCGTAGACATGTGTTTCGTGCTTTCGGCCCTCATCAGTACGGTGAAGAAGTGCAAGGATGAACAACACTTGATAGTAAACGACAAATCAAAGGAGTCAACAAACAGAAGCCAGCCGCACATTTGTGGTTTCGGTTAGCAGACCCTGTATTCCAGGGCAATAACCAACGTCACCACGGAGGCAGCTATAGCTACCTGCGGCTGGCTTCTGTTTGTTGACTCTGTCAATTTGTCGTTTACTACCAAGTATTGTTCATCTTCGCACTTCTTCGCAAACAATGAGGGCCAAAAGCAAACCGTGTCTACGCTATATTCTTTGAGGGCATTAATTCCTTCCATTCTATTTCTTCAATCCCATTCCCTTTCATACCAATTTTTATTGTAATAGGGCTATAATCACAGAACTCGTCGCCATCTTGAATTCATGAATTTTGACAAAAAAAAAAATATGTCCGACTTCAAAAACCCCCACACCAATTTTGAATGAAATCAGGCTAAAACTACAGAACTCGTCGACATCTTGGAGCCGCCATCTTCTATTCATGAATTTTGACAAAAATATCATGTTGTCCGACTCCATAAACCCCTACACACCAATTTTGATTGGAATCGGGCTATAACCACAGAACTCGTCGCCATCTTGGATCCGCCATCTTGAATTCATGAATTTTAACAAATACATCATGATCTTCGACCCCAAAACCCCACATACCAATTTTGAATTGGATGGGCTATAACACAAAACTGGTAGCATCTTGAATCAGAATTTTACAAAATATCATGATGTCCGACCCCAAAAACCCCAACATGCCAATTTTCATTGGAATCGGGCTATAACCACAGAACACGTCGCCATCTTGAATTCATGAATTTTAACCATAAGCATCATGATCCCCAAAACCCCACATACCAATTTTGGTTGGGTGGGCTATAACCCAAAACTGGAAAGCCATCTTGAATTCAGGAATTTTAACAAAAAATATCATGATGTCCGACCCCAAACCCCAACATGCCAATTTCATTGGAATCGGGTATAACCACAGACACGTCGCCATCTTGGATCCGCCATCTTGAATTCATGAATTTTACCCAAATACATCATGATCTTGACCCCAAAACCCCCACATACCAATTTTGATTGGAATTGGGCTATAACCACAAAACTGGAGAAGCCATCGTTCAGGATTTTACAAAAATATCATGATGTCCGACCCCAAAAACCCCAACATGCCAATTTCCATTGGAATCGGGCTATAACCACAGAACACGTCGCCATCTTGGATCCGCCATCTTGAATTCATGAATTTTAACAAATACATCATGATCTTCGACCCCAAAAACCCCCACATACCAATTTTGGTTGGAATTGGGCTATAACCACAAAACTGGAGAAGCCATCTTGAATTCAGGAATCTTAACAAAAATATCATGATGTCCGACCCCAAAAACCCCAACATACCAATTTTGATTGGAATCGGGCTATAACCACAAAACACGTCGCCATCTTGGAGCCGCCATCTTAAATTCGTGAATTTTGACAAAACAATCATGATGTCCGACCCCCAAAACCCCCACACAAAAATTGTGAATGCAATCGGGCTATATAACCACAAAACTCGTCGCCATCTTGAATTAAGGAATTTTGACAATAACATCATGATGTCCGACCCCAAAAACCGCCACACACCAATTTTGAATGGAATCGGGGTATAATCACAAAACTCGTCGCCATATTGGAGCCGTTATCTTGAATTTATGAATTCTGATAAAAAAAATCGTGATCTCCATCTCCGAAAACCCTCACATACCAATTTTGAAAAGAATCGAGCCATAATCACAAAACTCGTCCGCCATATTGGAGCACCATTTTGTTTTTTCTGGCAAATTGCACAATGCATTGTCACCGGAATTATGAACACCTGCCAAATTTCACGTTAATCGGACAGCTAGAAGCGTGTCAAATTAAACTTGTAAGATTTGATTACAAACCCACAGACAGACATTCGAGACAGTTGAAAGTGAAATAAAAGTTTGTAATGTAAAAATACTAACACATCTTGCGAAGGCAAATTCTGCGTGATGGTCGCCTCTGTCTTGTCTCCATAGGCCACATAACCGCAGAAACCCACTGCCGTGTAGAAAATCACCACCATCGTCATGGCGCTGTTCAGGACACCCGGACATCCGATGAAGGAGTCTGTTACCATGGTATTCTCCACGGGCATGATGGTGCCGATACCCTCCATGGCGAATACTATGGTGCTGAAAAACGATGGGATGCCTGGAAATAGAGGGGGAGAAGGGTTATGATTAGCTTCTTGTTGGTGACGGATTTAGGGAGGGGCCATGGGACTATCAGCCCCCGGCGGTACACTTTGAGAGGCGGCAAAGTGCAAAGAAAAAAACTTTTTAACAAAAAATTAAACCGACGAAATACGGAACTGAAAAGTAAAAAATAAAATGAACCTTCTTAGTCTCAGTAACTGAGCTCCTGAACTAATGTAAGTAACTAATTTTGAGTGGCGCCAAACAAACAAGCGAATGAAATAGGTAAGGCGTAAAATGATGGCATCGAGTTGGGCGGTGACATTCTGATAATTTTTTTGAAGTCATTTAATGATGTTCGTTGATTGTTCGTTTGGCGCTGACTCAAAATTAGTTACTTACATTAGTTTAGAGCTTAGTTACTGAGACTAGAAGGTATTTTTTTAATTTCCAGTTCTATTTCTCGGTTACTTTTAAAAGTTTATTATCTTCAATTTTTTGTGGCTAAAATCTACTTATTACTACCTACTTCCTATATGTGTATATAGGAAGGAATTATTTATTATTATATTTATGTGGTATACATCTGTTTATGTTTTTATATACATATTTTTTTAACCATTTTCGATTTTACAACTATGTGACATTATCTATCTTAGTATAGTTTTATTTTTTTAATATTGTACATTGACGTTTTCCTCTTTTTCATTTGTACTCCTGCTCCTGTGGTTGTACAGATCAATCTGAGTAAATAAAGAGATTATTATTATTATTATTATTATTACTTGTTTTTTTGATTACTTCCAAAATTTACCCACCTTACTTCAACTATAACCAGTTGAATAATATGATTATCTACTTTTACTATTTGTTGTAATATAAATTATTTTTGTTGTTCTGGTTAGTTCATTCCATTACTTTGTTTATCATTCCATCCTCTCATAGAATATAATGATATTGTGATAATGACACTAGCGATCTGTCATTGTCAACTACATATGTGTGCCAATGTTCACAAGTGAAAAATCAATTATCCCCTATTTTTCTACCCGTAAGGGTGGATAATTCCATTCGAAATCCAAATATGATCAACTATGAGGTATACCCTATCTGATAAAGAAAGAATCATCCAAATCGAAAACCCAGTACAAGTTATGCCTGATAGAATCGATTAACGGACCATAATTCAGAGGGTGAGTGATCAATTCCTTCATTTTGCTACCCTTAGGGGTGGTTTTCCCATCTTTTAAATTCGAATGGGCCCAAACCTTCGAAGAACCCTATCCACTGGGAAAAATAGTTATCGGAATCGGACGTCTCAGTGAAAAAATGTGCGTGATCATACATAAAAAAAAATTATAAAAAAATTAAATATACGCGTCGAATAGAGAACAGCAATCTTCGAACCAACGCGCAAATCGCGATCGCGCCGCATCAAAGGACACTGTTTTGTGAAAATTATATTCACTTTGATCTCGAACGGCAGCGGAGCCTTGGACGCCTGGCGCCTGAGTACATACTTTTCTTTGAAGAAGTCAAAAAAGTTGCAAGCCCCTTTTATTAATGGTGCTTTTGCACAAATATAAAATGAAAGATAGATTTTGCAACTTAGAAGTAGCTTTGAGAATGTTCCTATCCCTGATGATTAGTAATGAGAGCGGTGAAAGGTTATTCTCAACTTTAACAAAAAATTAAACCGGCGAAATACGGAACTGAAAAGTAAAAAATAAAATAAACCTTCTTAGTCTCCATAACTAAGCTCCTTAAACTAATGTAAGTAACTAATTTTGAGTCGCGCCAAACAAACAAGCAAATGAATTAGGTAAGGCGTAAAATGATGGCATCGAGTTGGGCGGTGACATTCTGAGAATTTTTTTGAAGTAATTCAATGATCTTCGTTGATTGTTTGTTTGGCGCCGACTCAAAATTAGTTACTACATTAGTTTAGGAGCTAGTTACTGAGACTAAGAAGGTTTATTTTATTTTTACTTTCAGTCCTATTTCGTCGGTTTAATTTTTGAAAAGTTTTGATTTTTCAATTTTTTATGGCTAAAATATACTAATTACTACCTACTTGTTTTTTTATTACCTCCAAAATACTTACTTACCCACCTTACTTCAACTATTACCAGTTAAATAATATGATTATCTACTTTTACTATTTGTTGTAATAGGTATAAATTATTTTTGTTTTTCTGGTTAGTTTATTTCATTACTTTGTATATCATTCCATCCTCTCATAGAATATAATGGTTTTGACGGATGTGGAACAGAAATAATGTCAGTAACGATCTGTCATTGTCAACTACGTATGTGTGTGCCAATGTTCATAAGTGAAAAATCAATTATCCCTTATTTTTCTACCCATAAGGGTATATCATTTCATTCGAAATATAAATATAAGGTATACCCTATCTATTAAAAAAAGAATCATCCAAATCGGAGAACCCAGTACAAAGTTATGCCTGATAGAATCGGTTAACGGACCAGAATTCAGAGGGTGAGTGATCAATATCCGTCATGTTGCTACCCTTAGGGGTGGATTTCATCTTTTAAATTCAAATGGGACCACCTTCGGAGTACACCCTATCCACCGAAAAAAGAATTATCGGAATCGGACGCCTCAGTAAAAAGTTATGCGTGATCATACATAAAAAAAATGATGGAAAAAAAATATACGGGTCGACTGGAGAACCTCCTCCTTCTTAGTTTCTTCGGTTAAAATATACGGGTCGACTAGAGAACATCCTCCTTTTGGTTTCGTCGGTTAAAATATACGGGTCGACTAGGGAACCTCCTCCTTTTTGGTTTCGTCGGTTAAAAATATACGGGTCGACTAGAGAACCTCCTCCTTCTTGGTTTCGTCGGTTAAAAATATACGGGTCGACTAGAGAACCTCCTCCTTTTTGGTTTCGTCGGTTAAAAATATACGGGTCGACTAGAGAACCTCCTCCTTCTTTGTTTCGTCGGTTAAAAATATACGGGTCGACTAGAGAACCTCCTCCTTCTTAGTTTCTTCGGTTAAAAATATACGGGTCGACTAGAGAACCTCCTCCTTTTTTTTTTCGTCGGTTAAAAATATCCGGGTCGACTAGAGAACCTCCTCCTTATTGGTTTCGTCGGTTAAAAATATACGGGTCGACTAGAGAACCTCCTCCTTCTTAGTTTCTTCGGTTAAAATATACGGGTCGACTAGGAGAACATCCTCCTTTTGGTTTCGTCGGTTAAAAATATACGGGTGACTAGAGAACCTCCTCCTTTTGGTGTCGGTTAAAATATACGGGTCGATAGAACCTCTCCTCTTAGTTTCGGTTAAATATACGGGCACTAGAGAATCCTCCTTTGGTTCGTCGGTTAAAATATACGGGTCGACAGAGAACCTCCTCCTTTTAGTTTCTTCGGTTAAAATATACGGGTCGACTAGAACATCCCCTCTTTGTTTCGTCGGTTAAAATATACGGGTCGACTGGAGACATCCTTCTTTTGGTTTCGTCGGTTAAATATACGGGTCGATAGAGACCTCCTCCTTCTTAGTTTCTCCGGTTAAAATATACGGGTCGACTAGAACATCCTCCTTTTGGTTTCGTCGGTTAAAATATACGGGTCGACTAGAACCTCCTCCTTCTTAGTTTCTTCGGTTAAAATATAGGTCGACTAGAGAACTCCTCCTTTTTGGTTTCGTCGGTTAAAATATACGGGTCGACTAGGAACCTCCTCCTTTTCGTCGGTTAAAATATACGGGTCGACTAGGAACCTCCTCCTTTGGTTTCGTCGGTTAAAATATACGGTCGACTAGAAACTCCTCCTTTGGTTTCGTCGGTTAAAATATACGGTCGATGGAGAACTCCTCCTTTTGGTTTCGTCGGTTAAAATATACGGGTCGACTAGGAACTCCTCCTTTTGGTTTCGTCGGTTAAAATATACGGGTCGACTAGAACCTCCTCCTTTTGTTTCTTCGGTTAAAATATACGGGTCGACTAGAGAACTCCTCCTTTTGGTTTCGTCGGTTAAAATATACGGGTCGACTAGAGAACCTCCTCCTTCTTGGTTTCGTCGGTTAAAATATACGGGTCGACTAGGAACCTCCTCCTTTTGTTTCTCGGTTAAAATATACGGGTCGACTAGAACCTCCTCCTTTGGTTTCGTCGGTTAAAATATACGGTCGACTGAGAACTCCTCCTTTTGGTTTCTTCGGTTAAAATATACGGGTCGACTAGAGAACTCCTCCTTTTGGTTTCTCGGTTAAAATATACGGATCGACTGGAACTCCTCCTTTTGGTTTCGTCGGTTAAAATATACGGGTCGACAGAGAACCTCCTCCTTTGGTTTCGTCGGTTAAAATATACGGTCGACTAGAGAACATCCTCCTTTTAGTTTCTTCGGTTAAAATATACGGGTCGACTAGAGAACATCCTCCTTTTGGTTTCGTCGGTTAAAATATAGGGTCGACTAGAGAACCTCCTCCTTTTGGTTTCGTCGGTTAAAATATACGGGTCGACTAGAGAACCTCCTCCTTCTTAGTTTCTTCGGTTAAAATATACGGGTCGACTAGAGAACATCCTCCTTTTGGTTTCGTCGGTTAAAATATACGGGTCGACTAAGAACCTCCTTCTTCTTAGTTTTCTTCGGTTAAAAATATACGGGTCGACTAGAGAACATCCTCCTCTTTGGTTTCGTTGGTTAAAAATCTGCGGGTCGACTGGAGAACATCCTTCTTTTTGGTTTCGTCGGTTAAAAATATACGGGTCGACTAGAGAACCTCCTCCTTCTTAGTTTCTCCGGTTAAAATATACGGGTCGACTAGAACATCCTCCTTTTGGTTTCGTCGGTTAAAATATACGGGTCGACTAGAACCTCCTCCTTCTTAGTTTCTTCGGTTAAAATATACGGGTCGACTAGAGAACATCCTCCTTTTTGGTTTCGTCGGTTAAAATATACGGGTCGACTAGAACCTCCTCCTTTTGGTTTCGTCGGTTAAAATATACGGGTCGACTAGAGAACCTCCCCTTTGGTTTCGTCGGTTAAAATATACGGTCGACTAGAGAACTCCTCCTTGGTTTCGTCGGTTAAAATATCGGTCGACTGAGAACATCCTCCTTTTGGTTTCGTCGGTTAAAATATACGGGTCGACTAGAACCTCCTCCTTCTTAGTTTCTTCGGTTAAAATATACGGGTCGACTAGAGAACATCCTCCTTTTTGGTTTCGTCGGTTAAAATATACGGGTGATTAGAGAACTCCTCCTTTTGGTTTCGTCGGTTAAAAATATACGGGTCGACTAGAGAACCTCCTCCTTCTTAGTTTCTTCGGTTAAAAATATACGGGTCGACTAGAGAACATCCTCCTTTTGGTTTCGTCGGTTAAAAATATACGGGTCGACTAGAGAACCTCCTCCTGCTTGGTTTCGTCGGTTAAAATATACGGTCGACTAGAGAACATCCTCCTTTTGGTTTCGTCGGTTAAAATATACGGGTCGACTAGGGAACCTCCTCCTTTTTGGTTTCGTCGGTTAAAAATATACGGGTCGACTAGAGAACCTCCTCCTTTTGGTTTCGTCGGTTAAAAATATACGGGTCGACTAGAGAACCTCCTCCTTTTGGTTTCGTCGGTTAAAAATATACGGGTCGACTAGAGAACCTCCTCCTTTTTGGTTTCGTCGGTTAAAAATATACGGGTCGACTAGAGAACCTCCTCCTTCTTAGTTTCTTCGGTTAAAATATACGGGTCGACTAGAGAACCTCCTCCTCTTTGGTTTCGTCGGTTAAAAATATACGGGTCGACTAGAGAACATCCTCCTTTTTGGTTTCGTCGGTTAAAAATATACGGGTCGACTAGAGAACCTCCTCCTTCTTAGTTTCTTCGGTTAAAAATATACGGGTCGACTAGAGAACATCCTCCTTTTTGGTTTCGTCGGTTAAAAATATACGGGTCGACTAGAGAACCTCCTCCTTCTTAGTTTCTTCGGTTAAAATATACGGGTCGACTAGAGAACATCCTCCTTTTTGGTTTCGTCGGTTAAAAATATACGGGTCGACTGGAGAACATCCTCCTTTTTGGTTTCTTCGGTTAAAAATATACGGGTCGACTAGAGAACATCCTCCTTTTTGGTTTCGTCGGTTAAAAATATACGGGTCGACTAGAGAACATCCTCCTTTTTGGTTTCGTCGGTTAAAAATATACGGGTCGACTAGAGAACCTCCTCCTTCTTAGTTTCTTCGGTTAAAATATACGGGTCGACTAGAGAACATCCTCCTTTTGGTTTCGTCGGTTAAAATATACGGGTCGACTAGAGAACCTCCTCCTTCTTAGTTTCTTCGGTTAAAAATATACGGGTCGACTAGAGAACCTCCTCCTTTTTGGTTTCGTCGGTTAAAAATATACGGGTCGACTAGAGAACCTCCTCCTTTTTGGTTTCGTCGGTTAAAAATATACGGGTCGACTAGAGAACCTCCTCCTTTTTGGTTTCGTCGGTTAAAAATATACGGGTCGACTAGAGAACATCCTCCTTTTTGGTTTCGTCGGTTAAAAATATACGGGTCGACTGGAGAACATCCTCCTTTTTGGTTTCGTCGGTTAAAAATATACGGGTCGGCTAGAGAACCTCCTCCTGCTTGGTTTCGTCGGTTAAAAATATACGGTCGACTAGAGAACCTCCTCCTTTTTGGTTTCGTCGGTTAAAAATATACGGGTCGACTAGAGAACCTCCTCCTTCTTGGTTTCGTCGGTTAAAAATATACGGGTCGACTAGAGAACCTCCTCCTTCTTAGTTTCTTCGGTTAAAATATACGGGTCGACTAGAGAACTCCTCCTTTTGGTTTCGTCGGTTAAAAATATACGGGTCGACTAGGGAACCTCCTCCTTTTTGGTTTCGTCGGTTAAAAATATACGGGTCGACTAGAGAACCTCCTCCTGTTGGTTTCGTCGGTTAAAAATATACGGTCGACTAGAGAACCTCCTCCTTTTTTGTTTCGTCGGTTGAAAATATACGGGTCGACTATAGAAAACCTCCTCCTTTTTGGTTTCGTCGGTTAAAAATATACGGGTCGACTAGAGAACTCCTCCTTTTGGTTTCGTCGGTTAAAAATATACGGGTCGACTAGAGAACCTCCTCCTTTTTGGTTTCGTCGGTTAAAAATATACGGGTCGACTAGAGAACCTCCTCCTTTTTGGTTTCGTCGGTTAAAAATATACGGGTCGACTAGAGAACCTCCTCCTTCCTAGTTTCTTCGGTTAAAATATACGGGTCGACTAGAGACATCCTCCTTTTGGTTTCGTCGGTTAAAATATACGGGTCGACTAGGGAACCTCCTCCTTTTTGGTTTCGTCGGTTAAAAATATACGGGTCGACTAGAGATCCTCCTCCTTTTTGGTTTCGTCGGTTAAAAATATACGGGTCGACTAGAGAACCTCCTCCTTTTGGTTTCGTCGGTTAAAAATATACGGGTCGACTAGAGACCTCCTCCTTTTTGGTTTCGTCGGTTAAAAATATACGGGTCGACTAGAGAACATCCTCCTTTTTGGTTTCGTCGGTTAAAAATATACGGGTCGACTAGAGAACCTCCTCCTTTTTGGTTTCGTCGGTTAAAAATATACGGGTCGACTAGAGAACCTCCTCCTTTTTGGTTTCGTCGGTTAAAAATATACGGGTCGACTAGAGAACATCCTCCTTTTGGTTTCGTCGGTTAAAAATATACGGTCGACTAGGGAACCTCATCCTTTTGGTTTCGTCGGTTAAAAATATACGGGTCGACTAGAGAACCTCCTCCTGCTTGGTTTCGTCGGTTAAAAATATACGGTCGACTAGAGAACATCCTCCTTTTTGGTTTCGTCGGTTAAAAATATACGGGTCGACTAGAGAACCTCCTCCTTTTTGGTTTCGTCGGTTAAAAATATACGGGTCGACTAGAGAACCTCCTCCTTTTTGGTTTCGTCGGTTAAAAATATACGGGTCGACTAGAGAACCTCCTCCTTTTTGGTTTCGTCGGTTAAAAATATACGGGTCAACTAGAGAACCTCCTCCTGCTTGGTTTCGTCGGTTAAAATATACGGTCGACTAGAGAACCTCCTCCTTTTTGGTTTCGTCGGTTAAAAATATACGGGTCGACTAGAGAACATCCTCCTTTTTGGTTTCGTCGGTTAAAAATATACGGGTCGACTAGAGAACCTCCTCCTTCTTGGTTTCGTCGGTTAAAAATATACGGGTCGACTAGAGAACATCCTCCTTTTTGGTTTCGTCGGTTAAAAATATACGGGTCGACTAGAGAACCTCCTCCTGCTTGGTTTCGTCGGTTAAAAATATACGGTCGACTAGAGAACATCCTCCTTTTTGGTTTCGTCGGTTAAAAATATACGGGTCGACTAGAGAACCTCCTCCTTCTTGGTTTCGTCGGTTAAAATATACGGTCGACTAGAGAACCTCCTCCTTCTTGGTTTCGTCGGTTAAAAATATACGGGTCGACTAGAGAACCTCCTCCTGCTTGGTTTCGTCGGTTAAAAATATACGGTCGACTAGAGAACCTCCTCCTGCTTGGTTTCGTCGGTTAAAAATATACGGTCGACTAGAGAACATCCTCCTTTTTGGTTTCGTCGGTTAAAATATACGTGTCGACTAGAGAACCTCCTCCTGCTTGGTTTCGTCGGTTAAAATATACGGGTCGTCTTGAGAACCTCCTCCTTCTTGGTTTCGTCGGTTAAAATTTACGGGTCGACTAGAGAACCTCCTCCTGCTTGGTTTCGTCGGTTAAAAATATACGGTCGACTAGAGAACATCCTCCTTTTTGGTTTCGTCGGTTAAAAATATACGGGTCGACTAGAAAACCTCCTCCTTTTTGTTTCGTCGGTTAAAATATACGGGTCGACTAGAGAAACCTCCTCCTTTTTGGTTTCGTCGGTTAAAAATATACGGGTCGACTAGAGAACCTCCTCCTTTTTGGTTTCGTCGGTTAAAAATATACGGGTCGACTAGGAACCTCCTCCTTTTTGGTTTCGTCGGTTAAAAATATACGGGTCGACTAGAGAACCTCCTCCTTTTTGGTTTCGTCGGTTGAAAATATACGGGTCGACTAGAGAACCTCCTCCTTCTTGGTTTCGTCGGGTAAAAAAGTGAAATATGAGGAATTCGATGGTAGAGGATACTTTGAATGGTCTATCGATTTTGAATATCAACAGGTGACTTGTTATTAGAGCTGAATTTTGATGATGCCATTGATGAGTTCGCATGAAAAAATCCAGAAAAGTATTTATACAGGGTGTTATGTAATAAGTGTCCGATATTTCATAGGACGATTCCTCAGTTATTTATTAACCGACGAAACCTAAGAGGAGGAGGTTCTCTACTCGACGCGTATATTTTTTTCATGTATGATCACGCATAACTTTTTACTGAGACGTCCGATTCCGATAATTCTTTTTTCAGTGGATAGGGTGTACTTGGTCTCATTTGAATTTAAAAGATGAAATCCATCCCTAAGGGTAGCAAAATGAAGGATATTGATAACTCACCCTCTGAATTCTGGTACGTTAACCGATTCTATCAGGCATTACTTTGTACTGGGTTCTTCGATTTGGATGGTTCTTCTTTCATTAGATAGGGTATACCTCATAGTTGATCATATTTGGATTTCGAATGGAATTATCCACCCTTACGGGTAGAAAAATAGGGAATAATTGATTTTTCACTTGTGAACATTGGCACACATATGTAGTTGACAATGACAGATCGCTAATGTCATTATTCTATGAGAGGATGGAATGATATACAAAGTAATGAAATAAACTAACCAGAACAACAAAAATAATTTATATTATAACAAGAAGATAATCATATTATTTAACTGGTAATAGTTGAAGTAAGGTGGGTAAGTAAGTGTTTTGGAAGTAATCAAAAAACAAGTAGATAGTAATTAGTAGATTTCAGCCACAAAAAATTGAAAAATAAAAACTTTTTAACAAAAAATTAAACCGACGAAATACGGAACTGAAAAGTGAAAAATAAAATAAATCTTCTTAGTCTCAATAACTTAGCTCCTAAACTAATGTAAGTAACTGATTTTGAGTCGGCGCCAAACGAACAATCAACGAAGATCATTAAATTACTTCAAAAAAATTCTCAGAATGTCACCGCGCAACTCGATGCCATCATTTTACGCCTTATCTAATTCATTTGCTAGGTCGTTTGGCGCCGACTCAAAATCAGTTACTTACATTAGTTTAGGAGCTTAGTTATTGAGACTAAGAAGGTTTATTTTATTTTTTACTTCCAAGTTCCGTATTTCGTCGGTTTAATTTTTTGTTAAAAAGTTTTTAATGATGAAAAGTTCATGTAAGCATGGGTCTGCAAGGCCTTCATTTTTGACAGGTGTTGAAAATTTATTTTTATCTTGGTTTTTCGTAAATAATTTTTAAAATAATGTCGATATTTGGACGAAAATTGGTATTTGGGGATTTTTTAATATGAGAAATTTAAATTTGATCTTAGTTTGGCTCTTAATTGTGGGGGACGCCGCCTGCGGGTATTTGTCTCTTTTGGGGAGTCACAACTTTGTCGTTCATGTATGTATCACATTTTCTAGTGAAAAAATCGATTCCTCTTTCATTTTTACGTCAAAAAGGTATGCTTTTCAAAAGCCGCTACAAGCAGCCGTTTTCGAGATATTTTGATTTAAATTAATCGATGCATGTATTTGTGAAAAAGTGAAACAATTTTGAAAACTTTTTTTTTATTCAACATAGAAACATTTCAAACGCTAATTTCAAACAACAATAAACAACGGAACACTAGATATAAAAGTGAGTTTAAACAGCACGTAAAATAAAATAAAGTAAAGTTGGAAATAATACTTTTCAGAGTGTTTATAGAGCTAAGTGAATTGATGTAAGAAGTAAGAAGCTGTCAATCGAAATTTGGGATTTCATGTTGAGGTAACCTCAATTTCGTAGTGTAAGCGGCAGATCTTCCTTCCAGTTAAATAGGCAAATCTTCAAGAAAATGACGATAACTCTCCCCGTTTAATATTCCCGGAATAAAGACTGGACCTATAAAATAATCTCCAAGGATTCCTGCCCACACGCTAAGAGAGAACTGTTCTTGGAAATGTGATTTCTGTATCGCATGGGGGTTTTCCTCTGACCACAAATTATAATTGTGAAAATTGCGTCTAGCGTTGCGTGAGAAATTCGCTTCGTCGGTAAACAGGATTTGATTTTCGAATGAAGGATTTTGAATGAGGCATTTGAGAAACCAACGACAGAAGTTGATAGTAACGGAAAGTCACGTGGAAGTAGTGACTGAACTCTTTGAATATGGTAGGGATATGACAAATTATCAATTGAAATTTTCCATACCAGAACATGAGAAGTGTTTAACGTCAGCGCTATTTTTCTAGAGCTTTTTTCCGGGTGTTCTCCTACCAGATTAGGAACTGCTTCCTCGGTTTCTAGGGTTCTCACAGTCCGATGTGCACACGACATATGACTAGCTTTCTCAAAACTTCCTGTTTCCCTTAACCGAGCGTGAATTCTTGAAAAGGTTTTTGAAGTATGAGTTGTGCGGTTCGGATAACGCTCCTGATACAAACGTCTAGCCTCATATGCATTTCCGTTAGCAAGTCCGTATGTAAAATGTATGTCAGCATACTCTGCATTGATAAAGTTTACCTTTTTTTAACAAATAATCACAATAATAATAAATAAAACTATTTAACTATGCGTCAAGATATCATTTTTGACATGACAGCAGAAAAAACATTGGAATAAACTTACTAGCCTACTTGATACTTTTATTTTCAAAGAGATCGCGAATCAATGAGAAGAAAATTGGATGCATCGATTAATTTAAATCAAAATATCTCGAAAACGGCTGCTTGTAGTGACTTTTGAAAAGTATACCTTTTTCACGTAAAAATGATAGAGGAGACGATTTTTCTTCTAGAAAATGTGATACATACATGCACGACACAGCTGTAACTCCCCAAAAGAGACAAAGACCTGTAGGCGGCGCCCCCTACAATGAAGTGCCAAACTAAGATCAAATTTGACTTTATCATATTAAAAAATCCCCAAATACCAATTTTTGTCCAAATATCGACATTGTTTCAAAATTTTTTCACGAAAACCCAAAATTTTTTTTTTAACATTTTAAAAAAAAAAAAAAAAAAATAAAGTGAAACTCTGGAAACTTTCTCCAATTTTATAATCAATACGTTCTCAAAATTATAAAACTTAAAAAACAGATTAACATACTATTTTGAATCTAACAACTTCCTTGCCAACACTCAATTTGGTTTCCGCCAAAACAAATCCACAATAAGGGCACTGCTGAAGGTCGTGGAAGATATTGTTGAAGGCCTTGAGAACAGGCAACATTCCATTCTCTCCATGTGTGATTTGTCCAAGGCTTTCGACTGTGTCTCTCACGACCTACTTTTAGAAAAGTTATCGTATTACGGGGTTAGAGGAACACCACTCAAACTGATGTCATCGTACTTAACAAACAGACAACAACTGGTTAAAATTCAAAATACAACATCTGAACTCAGGATATTGAAACATGGAGTTCCTCAGGGCTCTGTCCTTGGACCCTTACTCTTTATTATTTATATAAACGACATCTGTCAGCACATGCTACAGGACACTACCACCATTCTTTTTGCTGACGATACATCACTTATCAATACTTCTCCAGATTTTTATAGCCTCAAAATTCTAGCTGACAATTCGATTGACTTTGCTAGAAATTGGTTCTCTGCTAATTTCCTACAACTCAATGGTGATAAAACGCAACAGCTGGTTATTTCTGGTAACAATAAGTACACCTCAGGAGCACACTGCAAGCTTCTTGGAATAACAATCGATGACACTCTCAGCTGGTACTATCATACTGAAAAACTGAACAGCGAGCTTTCTAGTGCATTATTCCTCATAAGAAGATTGAGATATGTTGTAGGTTCTGAATTATTGAGGCAAATATATTTTGGTCTGTTTCATTCTCGAATTAGTTATGGAACCATTTTATGGGGAAATTCCAGCAATGCGGTAATTATCTTCAGATCCCAGAAGAAGGCTATTCGCCTTCTAGCTGGTGTTGGATTCCGTGATCACTGTCGTCCCCTGTTCATTGACATGAAAATAATGACACTGCCATGCATTTATATTTATCAAACCCTCTGTGAAATACACTCAAACAAAGGGAGTTATACTCTTTCGTCTGATATTCACAAATACGAAACCAGATCGGCAAACCAAATAGCTCTTCAACGCTTCAGGCTCACTAAGTCGAAATCTAATTCTCTGAATTTGAAACTATATAACAAGTTGAGCTCAGAAGTTCGCGCCTTGAATGAAAATTGTTTTAAGATTAACGTGAAAAGTTACCTCATAAATAAATGTTTTTATAGTGTAGAAGAATTTCTGAATGCATGAAAAATTTGTACATGACTTTTACCATTTATATATTTTTTGTTTTTTTTTACAACAAAATATTTTTAAATGTTATTTTTAAACACATGTATATGTCGATAAAATGAATGTTTTTACATCTTATATATTTTACATATTATCTTCCATAGATAATATTTCTGTACAAACTGACGTGCTATAAACCGATGTGTAAACTAGCCAAATAAAGTCTATCTATCTATCTATATAAAAAATTAGGTCATACTTATAAGAACATTTCACCTCGTAAATAACTAAGGAATCGCCCTGTAAAATATCGGACACTTATTACATAACACCCTGTATATAAAATATATATTTGTTGTTAGGTTTGAGTTGGTGAAATGAATTAAATTTGGTTTTTTACAAGTAATAATTTTATGTTATAGTCATATGTTATGAAAAAACAATGAATGGGTACTTTGAAACTGACAATTAATACTAATTGTCGGCGGCATCCTAAGAATTAGCCCCCCGGCGTAAGTGAGTATAAATCCGGCACTGCTTCTTGTTTCTCCAGAGAGACAAGTCATTTGAAGAAGCGGCTGCGAAATAATATTGATCATTGTGAAAACGATAAAATGCACTTGGGATGAAAATATTCCCAACTGCCTCAAAAATGATCTAATATAAAGGAAACATTAATGTCGTTTGACGCTTATTTTTTTGTGTTAAATAATACGTTCACACCTGGTATAAAGAATTATCTTTTAATTCAATAGTTTATTTTTGACAGGCAAAACTTAGAATACGACAAGTTACTGACTAATTGAATATTTTTCCACTCGTGAAAAATGATTTGGTGTACGCAGCAACTTATCAGGTATAGATAACCTGATCCATTTAATTTTGTTTTCAGATTGGGGAAGGTTATAATCCTCAAAAAGTGTCAATAATGAAACATCAATAATTTTCATCTACTTGAAGAGATAATGTAATCTGCTTTTTGCGGATTGCTGCTGATTTGTTTCTCACTTTTTTCATATCTAAATAGATTATTTGTTAAGTTCGAATAAAAATCCCATCTAAACAACGATTATTAGAGTGCATACCAGATAATCCTGTTGCCATCTTCCTATCCGAAACGTCCACATCTTTTATTTCTTTGAACATGTAATAAGCGGTGATCCCGAACGCTGTCACCATTGTTAAATTGGCTATGAAGGAGAACGGGACGAGTTGCTTCAGCTCTCTGATCTGGCAGAAGAAGATGAGCAGGATGAGGAGAACGATCTTGAAGTATTCACCCCAATCTTGCGCTGGGGGATGATAGTAGGCAACTAACTGAAAAAAAAACCGAATATTAAAAATGTTCCCCAGGAGTTTTTGATCGGTGTATAAAACAATCTTCATGGGGGGGTAAAAGAAGTAACAGTATCAATCTTTTTCATTTGAAAATATAAACGGAATGTTGAAAAGATCAGAAGTGGAATTGAGAGTAGCTTCCTTCCAAAATGTGTTCAATCAACAAAGTCCGAAGTGTGAAATTTGTTCTGAAATTGAAAAAATGAGTTCAAAAACTGAAACCCGACACTGAAAAATCACGATCTAAATAGTATGAAACAAGAAAATATTCTGATCTGAAATTGTTATGTACAAACTATTCAATATTTATCGCCTATTAAATAAACAACTTACATGTAATATATTTTAATGTATTTAATACGTATTACGTGTAAGTTGTTTATTTAATAGACGATAAATATTGAATAGTTTGTACATAACAATTTCAGATGAGAATATTTTCTTGGTTCATACTTTTTAGAGCGTGATTTTTCAGTAGTCGGGTTTTAGTTTTTGAACTTATTTTTATTTCATACTTTTTTTAGAGCTTGATTTTTCAGTAGTCGGGTTTGAACTTACTTTTTACTTAAATTATTTTGGGCTTATAATTTCGTGATAAAGTATTTGCAGAGCCGCTTTACATTTTTTTTGTTTAAGTTTTATTGTTCTACGTGTACCTAGATAATATACCGCGTGGAGGTACTCCCAGCTTATGACATTATTGTTACACATGTTTTGTTTTTTTTAAATAATTTTAACATGTGTACCATAGTCCATAATGATATACGTATTCATTATATAGAGTGGGCCATTGAAAACGAAACAGCGGCTCTGTAAAATTACAAATTGAGGAGCACAACACGAAAAGATCAGTCGAGATCGAAACAATCGAATTTCTAGACATCACCTGAAGATGCCAATTGTGAATTTGCCTAAACCTCGTGAAATCGGACCTTTTGAGGACCAAGAACACAGAATGCGGACAGAAACCCGAGTGTATACGTTTGGCTCACATCTGAGGCGTGATTTTAGAAATTATTCCCGATTATCGGATGCATGCAAGCGAAGCTGCGAGCAACAGCTAAAATAATATATATATATATATATATATATATATATATATATATATATTTCTAATGTAATGAGAATTGTAAAAATACTATTGTAATATTTTTGCGTTTCACTGTGGAATACTTATTGTAGATATGTGATAGATAATTATTTTCGCCCTGTATAATATATTTTGCAATGTAATAATAATTGCTAGCTAACGTCACAGTTCTCTCGTCACGTTGCTGCCAATTGTTATCACTTTTCTTACCACGACTAAACTCAGTTGGTACGCCTCTTGTCTCAGATAGCCGGTTCAGGCAATTGAGCCACTAGCCACTGCTTGATGTCAAATCTCAATCTTTTCAATGTTTATAAGTATGATTGCTGATAATTGTGGAAAACAAACGACAAAGTATCAAAAAGCAATTATTTACTTCATTCAGGAAAACTTAAATTAACCTGGCCTACGATAAATAACTTATTCTATTGTCAATCTATAGATTTTCATTGATAATCATGAGAAACAGGCCATGGATAAATAGACACAACCTCACTTTTACCTTGAAAGTGAAAATTTCTTTAATAGTTCAAAATCAAATGAAATAAAGTTCTGATGGGATATGAGTTATTAGTGAAGTTGTTCAGTTCGTAATGTGCACTAGGAAAGTTTATACCTGACGCTGGAATTGTCGCTGTTCAATACACACCCAGAATTTGGATCCCCTTTCAATACAATGCTCTCAGGAACTCCAATACCAAAAGAAGGAACCATACAAATCCAGAAATCTGCTTTGGAATACTTGTATATGGAGTACATACAAGGTAATGTAGTTTGCTGCTTATAATTATTGAAATTCTTGAATTTTTCTTATCCTCGTAACAAAACGTGGCATTCTTTTTCAAATTATTTTCGATCTTTCTTTGGCTTTGTTATTTCCATCACTTGGATACCATTTTTCCTCATTCCTTTTGATTTGAATTTTTGAATTCGCGCACTATGTTCTTACATTTTCACTGTTTTGGGTTATTTGTCACAACTTATAAATAAAACTATTTTTCCTTTCTTACAGACTATTTACAATATTCAATCATAATTGTCTCTGACACTTTTCCGTTCTTATTTTCTCACAATTTCAAATCTTACATTTGACCATACTGTTCCCTGATTGGCTATTGTCATCAAGAAGTTTGTTGTTCTCCCATTGGCTATTTTTAGTTACATACAATTTCATATACTGTATGTTTCAAGCTTATAATTTTGTTGATCACATTTTATTCAGGATGATTTTGTAAATCTAGACCTTTCTTGTTGTCTTTTGAATAATTATGGGTTGTAATCATTATGACAGTGTATGAAATTGATTGTGTTATAGTATTTGGATATTTTTATCTATTCATATTATACAGAGGCTCCATAAAGGAAATAGAATTTCAAAATTATGTAAAAACAATCTCTTGAAACTAATAGCTATTAAGTTATTATTCTTTTTGTGGGTTTTTCATGAAATTGTTTCTTTTTTCCTTTTAAAATATATAACTGGTTTTTCATAACATAACAATATATATATATATATATATATATATATATATATATATATATATATATATATATATATTTGAAATGTGCTAATTAGGCCCTTTCATTTGATACCCAACACGGCATCATACTTTTTTTTTCAGTTCATGATTATATGTCCTCTAGAGGGCGCTATATTCAATTTAATGTAACGTCACATAACCTATAACTAGTGGACGATCAAGACGCTTCCAAGGATACCTCATTTGTCAAATTATGATAAGTAGTTTAGTTATGAGGTAGCAGATGAACATACGTACATACAAACCGGTCAAAATAATAACCCTCCTTTTTGCTTCGCTATGTTTGTCATTACTTGTTTAGAATCATAAGGAGTTCAATTCCCGAATAATGATCTACATTGCTAGAATCCAGTAAGTTAATTTATCGGATTTTTTTAATACCTCCACTTCTTATAAGGTAATTTTTTTATGGAAACATGTCCTGTTTTAGAAACTCACCTTCGTGATAGATTCCGAAATGAACACAATATACACTGCATTGCCTACAATTTAAAAAAAAAATTAAATAATTTTAAAAATTGAGAATTATTTTGAGTTATATTCGAAATACAAAACTGAAATATCAAATACTGTTTTTTTAATGAGTTATATACTAGCTGAAATCGGATTATTTCCATTTCATAGTACAAGGTGAAGCAATAAAATAAATAATTTGTGAACAATTTCTCATAAAGGATGAACACTGAATTATCTCTAGTTAACGTGTATACAGTGCTTCTCAGAAGTCCCCCCCCCCCTCTTATTTTCGGAACGATTATACATAAACAAGTGAAATTTGGAAACTGAATATTAAAGGTTGTAAACTTTCTTACTAGTGATGATAGGTGACGAAATCGTCAAAGATGACGTCACAAGGCCATTGTGACCAATAATTTTAAATGGAACCCTACGGCAAGCGACACCTCTTTTAAAAGGTATCGAAAAAACCTATTCAATGATACTAATTTTGTTTGTGTTTAAGGCAGTTTTGGCAACTCGCTTTTAAAAAACGCAAAGCTGTGATGAATTAAATCAGTTAATACTAAAATTCCAAATTCAAGCTCCGTCTCTGGATAGTTGTCAAATAAGCTGACGTTTTTGTCTCCCTCATTCGACGTTTTTGTAATTGTCCAAGTTTTTGTACATTTAATAATTTGTGTATTGTTGATCGAACGTTTAACTGTTTTAGCAGCTTTTGGTACTTTTAATATTTTTGTACATTTTAATAATTTGTTAAACTGTTGTGAGCCGAACGTTTAAGTGCTTCAAGAAGCGAAATGGTACGTGCTTTAGCTGATAAAGTAGCAGCGATCCTAATTCTTGGTGAAACTGGACAAAATATTCATGCAGCAGAACGCATTTTCAATGAGAGGTTTCCCGATTGCCCCGTTTCGAGGACTTATTTAAGGGAGCTTCTTCGTAAGTTTGAAACAACGGGTAGTATTAATGATGCGAAACGATCTGGAAGACCACAAATTTCTGATGAGAAAAAAATTGATATACTGGCAGAAGTAATAGTTAATCCTACTCCTTCAACAACTCACGTTGCATCTACCTGTGAAGTCAGTCGAAGTACAGTACACAGGGTGTTGAAAAAAAACAAATTTTATCCATACAAATTAAAAATGGTTCATCAACTCTCAGACGACGACCCAGACCGAAGACTAGAATTTTGTGAAAATATGGAAACTAAAATTAACCAACAGCCAGACTATGTCAAAACAATTTGTTTTAGTGACGAAAGTACTTTCTATCTAAATGGAAATGTAAATACACATAATGTGAGGTATTGGAGTGAAGCAAATCCTCAGCTGTTTCGTGAAACACATACCCAATTTCCCCAGAAGGTGAATGTTAAGGCAGGTATCCTGGGAAACCACATCGTTGAGCCTCTTTTTCTAAATACCAATTCAACTGGTGAGGTTCATCTGGAGCTGTTGCAAAACGCAATAGAACCGTTAATCCTTGAAATTTTGGAAGATAATCCAGATGAATTCGGCAATTTGGAAATAACATTCCAACAAGATGGTGCTCCTACACACTATTACGGTGCAGTAAGACGGTATTTGGATGAGGAGTATCGTGGTAGATGGATTGGACGACGAGGTTCAACGGAATGGCCAGCTCGATCACCGGACCTCACACCTTTGGATTTTTTTCTGTGGGGGTACCTTAAATCGAAGGTTTACGCCACTGAACCTGACAATATTGACGTTTTAAAACAACGTATTGTTGCAGAATGTGAGGCTGTTTCCGCAGATACATTTTCAAAAGTACGAGAAGAGTTCAAAAATGGGATTTTTCACTGTCAGGAAGTAAATGGAGGTCACTTCGAGCAATATCTTCAAGTAGATACTGATTCTCGAATCTGTAATTAATATCATACTGAATGGAATTTAAATTTTAATGTTTACTAATGAGCTATTAAAACTGCCATAAACATTAAAAAAATCAGTATCATTGAATAGGTTTTTTCGATACCTTTTAAAAGAGGTGTCGCTTGCCGTATGGTTCCATTCAAAATTATTGGTCACAATGGCCTTGTGACGTCATCTTTGACGATTTCGTCATCTATCATCACTGGTAGGGAAGTTTACAACCTTTAATATTCAGTTTCCAAATTTCACTTGTTTATGTATAATCGTTCCAAAAATAAGAGGGGCGGAGGGGACTTCTGAGAAGTACTGTATAAATATCCCTATTGATAGTTTTGTATTTCATTTACAACGAAATCGAATGTTACTGCCCTGAAGATGTCTTCATAATAGTTGAAACGTCGCCAAGATATCCATAGTTATTGGGTCTACCCCAACATAATTCACAATTGAAATAAAAACAACTTCAAATGGGAATTTTTTTGGGATCAAAACTGATGAGAAATATTGTATTTTCGGAATCATAGAAACAGTTATAATATCAATGGCAAAAAAAGGTGGTACTCACTTGGCAAATTTTGACCAACTACGGAGTCCTGCAGGTCCATTTTGGAAAACCGCTTCTGCTGTCTCTGGAAAGCCTAGGCTGGGTGTCTTCGTTTCTATACACACTTTCTTAGATGCTGCAACCTAAGATATAGTTAGTTCTATATGAACCTGAATCTTCTTTTCTTCGAAAAATATATTCGAAAGTGTTATAATGTTTGGCTGTTCTACAGTATGTTCAATTTTCAGCAGAACATTTTTATAAAAAAAAAGATAAGACCAAGACCTTAAAGCCAGTCCAAAAGTTCGCTTGTTGATGATAAAAAAAAAATTGTCAGTTCTAACAACCATTCAAATTTTGTTCTTAAAACCAAATCGACACTGGAAAAATGAAACTGACAAATGGTCGAATGATTTTTTGGGAAAGGGAATAAATAAATGATGACTAAATCTGTACTAGCATTGGCGATTAAGGACAAGATAACCAAATCCTCAATAGATCAACTGCTGTTACAATTGGGAAATGGTGTAAGAACAACAATTGCGAAAATTACTGTCATAGCAATCAAATTCTATAACCATAAATCGTGATAAAGAATCAAAACAAGATCATAAATTTATCGGTAATAGACTTCATAGGAGACAGCGACGAATCTAATGTTGTTAAATTTTAAAATTGAACTTCACTAACTGTCTTTTAATAAATAAATAAATGTTTCATTGTGTTGGTTATACATTTGCAAAATTCAAATCTGGGTATAAATGCGCTCAATTTATAAAATTCAAGCCTTGTTGTAAGAAGAGCTTTCGATTGTCATAAAATTATCTCGTCTATTATCAATGTCCTAGGGATTGATTTGTTGAAAATATGAACAGGATGTTCATAAAATCAGATGTGGAATCATCTGCGACTGAAATATAAACTTTAGTCACTGTCTTCCAACGTCAAGATAACCACTATACAGTTAGCAAAGCCACTGATCAAAGAATCATCAAACCTATGCCAATATTTGTTGGATACTGTCGTAAATTTGTTGTGAATAGAAAAATGTCGCCCATTTTTTTTAATAGTTGGTGGCTGTTCTAACTTGATATGAAGTCAGTACTGCCACTAGGAGTTTCCATTCAAAACAAACATTTCACTCAAATTAGAACTGAGAGGATATTTCATCATCTTATCTTTTATAGCTCTGTTTTTTGTTAATTTGAAATAACAAAAAAATAAATTCAATATAGATTTGTTTTCGTCTTTCACAATTGTATTATCATTTATTTGTTTGAAAATATGGACAGGATATTCATAAAATTAGATGTCGAATCATCTGCGACTGAAAGATAAACTTTAGTCAATATCTTTCATCGTCAAGATAACCTCTTGTGGGTTATTCATGTTGAAAAGGACAAAATAAAAATATTTCTATTCAATATTCAATTAAGAATGTTTCCCCTTTCAATATATTATCACCTTGTGATCTTGACTCAACCTATATCATATATCGGAAGTCAAAGAAATCAACGAATTATTTTTATTACTTTATTCGTATTAAACATCCCTGATTGTGATTCTTTGTTTCAGTAGAAGATAGCTTCAACAGTAATGGAGCCTGCACTTTCTCGATGCCTGGACTGCCACCAGCTCCAGCACCAGCTCATGCTCTTGCTGAGAGTCTCTTCCTCTTTGTTCACGGTGAATATTAAACTATTTCTATTTGATTCTGTGAGTCAGTTCAAGAAGGGCCAATGTCAGAGATTCCGGTGTTTCCTAAAAAGGAACTGCTAATGTTTTGAACATTTTTGTTTTTTTCCACTGATCCGGAATTGGCCTGATAGAGGGAAAGACATTATTCATATCGTCTATATTAGAGGAAAAAATCCAAAACTGGATGTTGACTCTTCTTGAAATCGCGGAAGTGTTTTTTCGGGAACAATGATAAAATTCCATTTTCAACAATGTTCCCTGTATATTGGTTGAACATCCTTCCTTACAGCTTATGTCAAATTAATATGTTTTCTTGCAGCTGAAAAACTACTTAATCTTATGACAGAAATATAAACTGTCGTGGAAATTGTGGAAAAACGTAGCTATACATTATACAGTGCGGTCCATAGGTTTGCATTCTTAGCGTTATTATGTATTTGTATAAAAAAAACTGAGACAGGTCGATTTCTATTGTCAATTTGACAATTTACAGTATGAAAATATTTCCCCCTTCTTGTACCCCCTCTGAATTATGAGCACCCCCTCAAAAATTTTAAATGAGAACGTGGTCGCGTAGCATCTTGTTCGAAAGGGATTTCCATTCTCTATTCAGCCATATTAGGTTTTTTAAATTTAGTGCAATCATAACTGAGAAAATGTATTTTGAAGACGTAAAATTTTGATACTTTACGTAGAATGAAGGAAATAATGTCAAATAATGTTTAGGAAGTATTTTTCAATTTATTTTAAAATTGAATTTAATGTTCAAAATTATCACCACTCACTACTTGACAATAAGCAAGTCGATCTTGAAATTCTCGTACAACATTTTGTAGGACCTCAGGGGTTATGTTGTTAACTTCTTCCGTTATCCTAACCTTTGAATCTGAAATATTGTCTTGTCTATTGAAATATACCTTGATTTTAAATAACCCCATAAAAAGAAATCGAGAGGAGTCAAATCGGGGGATCTAGGCGGCCATTCAATCGTTCCACGTCTTCCAATTGATCTATCTATCGCATTTGGATCATTAACATCAGGAAAAAGTCTTTTTAATGTAGGCTGTTAAAAGTTCATCAAAAAATCTAGATGAACCTCACCATCAACTGTGCCTTCAAAAAAATAAGGGCCAATAATTTTGTTGTTAATAATACCAGTCCGAACGTTCACCTTTTTAGGATATTGTGTGTGAGCCTCACACATCCAATGAGGATTTTCTCTGCCCCAATTTCTACAGTTTTGTCTATTTGAATAATAAGTAGCTTCATCAGAAAAAACAATTTTGTTCATGAACTGCAAATCTGCTTCCATTCTGTCCATCATCAGTTGACAGAATTGGTGCCTTCTATCAGGATCACCCTCATTCAACTCCTGAACCAACTGAACTTTATAAGGATGGTTTTTTTTTATGTAAAGCTCTCAATATCGATGATTTACTTACATCATTGTCGGCGGCAAGTTGTCTACTTGTCATATGAGGATTTTCCTCAATCGCTAATAGTACATCTAACTTTTTTCCTCATCCATTTAACATTTCGACCTGGTTTTTGAATAGTTTTTACATGTCCAGTTTCACGATTTTTTTTTCTATTTTGCTAACTGTAGACTGTGAGACGTGTTGAACAGGGTATTTATTATTAAACATTTCACAAACTTCTTTTTAGTTCTTGTTTTATTACCGCATCCAATCATAATTAAAATGTCTCTTCTTTGAGTTTCAGATAAATGAGCCATAGTTAAATCAAATACACACACAAATATTTGTCAATATACTGACGTGTGTCCAGCAACTCATAAATATCAAAATAACAGTAGTCTACTAGATTGACATTACATTATTTATGTGGGTTTTGTGAATAATTTTCTGTTTGTACTTTTTCCTGGCGTTTAGCAAAACAGATAAAAAAATACCTGATTATTTCTTATGGGGTTATTTAAAATCAAAAGTATATTTCAATAGACCAGACAATATTGCAGATTTAAAAGTTAGGATTACGCAAGAAATCAACAACAAAATGTTGTACGAGAATTCCAAGATCGACTTGCTTATTGTCAAGAAGTGAATGGTGGTCGTTTTGAATATTCAATTTAATTGTAAAATAAATTGAAAATACTCCTAAACATTATGTGACATTATTTTCTTCATTCTACGATAAGTATGAAATTTTTATATTTTCAAAATGAATTTTCTCAGTTATGATTGCACCAAATTTTAAAAACTCAATATTGGTGAACAGAGAATGAAAATCCCTTTTGAACAAGGTGCCACACGATCCCCCTTCTCATTTAAAATTTTCGAGGGGGTGCTCATAATTCAGAAGGGGTGCAGAAGGGTGTAATATTTTCACACTGTGAATTGTCAAATTGACAATAGAAATCGACCTGTTTCAGGTTTTTTCTAAACAAAATATATAACGCTAAAAATGAATTTATTCCATACCTATGGACCGCACTGTATAAAATATTGTTACTTTTATTCTTTATTCACTGTAGTGAATAAAAACTAAAACTGCGACTAATTTACCACCGATTTTTTGGCAAGTCGCTTCCTACTATTATTTTCAAGTGTGTATTATTAGAGCGACTTTAGTTACAAAACTATTAGTAGTAATTTTGCGACTATTTACCTGTTTTGCCTTTATAAGACCATTATCAGGTTAGAATCATCATCAGGTTATCGACGTTTTGAATCATCTGCAGTTAGACCTTCATGAGACTCGAATCATCAGGTTCTCGGCGTTTCCGAAATCATCCTTAGATCCTCGACGTTTCGAATCATCATCAGGTCCTTGAAGTTGCGAAACATCTACAGTGTGTTTAGATAACATCATTCAGACTCGACAAGGTGTCATCACAATACTATCACTTGTATATCCACCCTCATAACCTTAAATCAGATCCTTGGGGAACACCTATACTATCATGGATTTTATACTATATTTTGGGAGTAAAACAATAGATTTCTGACTTTCGATATTATTTTTACATTTCACGTAGAAAAGAAATTTTTCCTAGATTTAGTTTTTTTACGTAAGTTGAGTTGTTTGCATATGAGATACGTTATTTTAGGATGCTCGTATTCTATAAAGCACAGGGATTTTTCTTCAGATCTACTGAAGATGATCTAATAAAGTTCTAACTGAAGATGATTCAAAACGTCAATAACCTGATGATGATTCGAAACATCGCGAACCTGATGATGGTCTTATAAAGGTCGAAACAGGTAAATGGTCGCAAAATAACCACGTTGGACCTCAGATTTTTTTATGGGAATTAACATGGGACAATGACTGATTTTGGCCCCATAGCCCTGTATTACTACTACTATTCTTACACTTACAATGATACTAACATCGGACAGTAAAGTACATACCAGTAGATGAACAGTATGGGTACATATGATTCCTATGAAGATGGTTCCCAGAGAGCCAACCAATAAACCAGCGTTCATAAAAGCTCGGGGTACTGCGAGGAGACCACTTCCTAGGGATCCTTTGAGGATATGGATGAGGGCTCCCGAAAACCTAGTGCAATAAAAATGAGTGTTAGAAAAACGCTTTGTTTTTGTTACAAGATGTATTCTCGGTTTGTGGTAACCAAAAAACATGTAGAATAATTTCACATAGAGTTAGAATATCAAACATATAAAGAGTTTCCTGTTTTTCCTATTCCTATTCTATTTAGCTTTGAAATGTTAATTCTAAGAAAGAGTAAGTAAATACAGAAATATGAAATACCCCATGCAACTGCCTATCTTTTGCAGGCCTAAAGAAATGGTTTGATTTGATGAAATATGCTGTTTGGTGTTTTTTTATCTTCAGCAATTTATAATAATTGGTATTGGGAATACTTGCTTGGGTATGTCTAAGTTCATAGTTACTTGTATTGGTACGGAACACTCATTGGGCTAGGATCGACTAGCACTTGTGCTCTTTTTCAATGTTCTTATATAATTTAATAGATATAATCATTGTATAAAGAGTATATCTTTATACAATGCTATAATTGAGTGCCCATTATGTAATTGACTTTATCTAAATAACGTCGAATTCCAATCATTGGCAGACTGACCTTCTACTGTAATGGTTGTGTTGAAATTGTTCGCAATTTCCTGTTTCTGAAGCCAACCCAGTACATCCTAAGGAAGGCGGATTTCACGACAATATTGAATAATGTTTTTATTGAAAAACTTGATTGACATTTTTAATCGTTCTGAATGTCCCCTTTGCTCCTATAAAGTTAGCAGAGAAATTTGCTTAAAAATCGATGAAATCTAGGCCAATACTTGTATTGTCGTAAATTTGTCGTGAATACAAAAAATTCGTCGCGCTTTCAGTTCTTTATAGGGAATGGCTGTGCTGAAATTCACGATTTTTTTTTTAAATTAATATTTGTCGTATAATCGTCGAAATATACCGCGTGTCAACGTATTCCCAAGCCATAGTTTCCAGAGTTCGGAGGGTATAGTTAAACCATTTAGAATTGCAGAAGCATAAAAAGCAAGTTTCCCAGTTTCGAAGCGGCATCCTTCGAGCAGCAGAGGCGGCAGATAACTAATTTTATTTAGATATTTAAATATTTTATAAATTCGTTGAAATAAAAAAATATGCCATAAGCGAAGAAGTATGTATTAAAAGGCAATCGGATCATCTTAATTTAATTTTCCTATGGTCGAAAAAAAAGCCATATTTTCCAACAAAACACAACAGAGCTATAGAATATTTTAAAACTATTTCGATCCCAGACCAGAGACGCCACTGGCTTTTATTCATTCAGACCTCTTCAAACACAAATATAACTCATGATTTATTGGTTTTCGTGGCGTCCAACGTATGGACACACCTACAAGCATTATCATTGGCTTGCGGTCCGTTTTGATTGGCTAGACAGCGGTCACTCAAACGTTGTCTGTCGCACTGTCGCCTCTTTTGATCTTCCGTTCGGCGACGGAGAATGTTTACGAGCAGTAAACATTATTTTTCGTTCCGTTTTTGATTTGCTCCCTATAGAAACAGCTTCTGCAATTGAAAATGGTTGAACGGTATCTATGAGATCCAACCTTGGCAGGGGTGTTGAAGTCAAGAATTGGAAAAAAAAAATTCATACTCTCCTATCACTTCCGGTTTTGGGTTTCAGGCAACATCGCATTCATATAAGTATACATCTGTTTTTCTCAGCGTTTCCATGGAAGAGAGTTTGTTTTTCTTCAGTAGATCCAACACGATGTGCTGAGACAATTTCTGGAATCATCATGTTGGGGATGCAAACTTACATACCGAATACCGAAAGAAGAACATCATCCGATAAGACCTGGTTTAACAGAAACTGCTCTAGAGCTGTGGCTTCCATACAGGCAGCATACCATCGATGGCTATAAAATCCGGGCCCTGAGACCAGAGCAGCATATGTAGAGGCTAGAGGCATATGCAAAGAGACAATAGAATGCTCAAAAGATGCCCACAATGCCAAAATAAGATCAAAACTTGTTGAATGTCCTAACGGATCCCGTTCATTTTGGTCTTTCGCCAAAGCTGTGGGAAGAAACTTCACTTCCAGCTCATTTCCTCTTCTAACCAAAGAAGATGGAACACTAGCAACGACTGCCCAGGAAAAAGCCAATATCTTTGCGCACCTATTTGCTGGAAATTCCACTCTGGATTCATCGGGAAAACAACCCCCGAACATAACACCTATTGACAGTCACATGCCCGAGATCACCTTTCGCCAACGTACTATCAGAAAGATTTTGCTGGCTCTCAACACCAACAAAGCCTGTGGATCTGACGGAATCCCGCCGATTGTTCACCTGTTCTTTGCAAGTTGTTCAACCACTCTTACAATTTGGGGGTATTTCCGTACAATTGGAAAATTGCAAGAGTACAGCCAGTCCCTAAAAAAGGCAAAAAGGCCCTACCTAGCAACTACAGACCTATCGCACTGCTATCTATTATTTCAAAGGTCATGGAAAAAGCCATCAACATCGAGCTCATGAAATATCTGGAAGACTCAGGAATTGTCAACGATAGGCAATATGGCTTCCGCCATCAGAGATCAACTGGTGACCTGCTCGCTTAGATATCTCCGAGGCGTTCGATCGAGTTTGGCACCAGGGACTCCTCGCCAAGCTTCCGTCTTATGGCTTGCCCCCTCAGCTGTGTTCTCTGCTTGCTAGTTTTCTCTCAAACAGGTCTCCCCATGTAGTGGTCGATGGAGTTTCATCTGACACTCTACTCATAAATGCTGGTGTTCCGCAAGGATCTATTCTCGCACCAACACTATTTCTACTTCACATCAACGACCTGTTGAAAGCAACTTCATGTCCAGTACACAGCTTTGCCGATGATAGTACCCTCCATACCGCTTTCTCTTCCAGGGCCCCTATATCAGCCCGTGAAACCAGAAATGAACGAGGAAGAAATGTTAATAATATAAATATGGACTTAGCAACAATTCTCGAATGGGGATCTAATAACTTGGTAGAATTCAATGCAAACAAAACACAAGCATGTCTTTTCTCTAGAAAAGCCGATCTCACTGTGCCTAACATAACTTTGTCAGGAGTAACCATACCACTATTTTTCTATTCATACCACTGAAGCCATCCATATCGATGCTTGGTATTACTATCAGCAATAACCTCTCCTGGGAAAATCACGTGAGGTCCATTGCCAAGAATGCATCCCAAAAACTTGGTTTTTTGTTTCGTGCCAAGAGCTATTTCACCCCCAGTCAGCTGCTTATGATCTATAAGGCACAGATACGACCTGTCCTGGAATACTGTTCCCATATTTGGAGTGCGCCACCTAAACATATCCTGAGGCTATTGGATTCTGTCCAAAAAAGGGCAATTCGTCTCGTCGGTGATGCCTCGCTTACAAACTCGCTCACTTGTCTGGAACACCGTAGAAAAGTTGGCGATTTGTCTCTATTTTATAGATATTTTCATGGGCGATGCTCTTCTGAAATATCAACAATCGTTCCTGCTTTGGCAGTCTCTTCGAGATTAACCCGTCAAGTTCAGTCATCACACCCCTTCGTGGTCACTTTGGAGACCTGCAGAACATCACTTTCCAAAGACTCGTTCATCCAACGAACAGCGAGGCTTTGGAACTCATTGCCTAGGGAGGTGTTCCCCGAGGCATACAACCTTCAGAAATTTAAGAAGAACACCAACTCCTACCTCCTTTCCCTAGGTTCCCACGATGTTCTCTGAACATTACAGGTTATCCCTTTTCGTGGGAACCAGAACATGAAAAAAAAAAATGTATTTTATATGAATAGGCGAAATATATTTGTTTTGCAATTGTGAATTCGAATTTTCAAAAGTTTTTCGTGAACTTTGATTAATTCTAAAATTGTCGAACGATATACAGTGAGCATTGTTGAAAAACATTGAATTTTTGAATTAATTAACGTTTACCAAAAACAACAGCCGTGGGACATAACATCAGCTGTGGAACATAAAATATTTGATCGGACAATTCAACAGTCAATTGACCAAGTGAGATTCTTTTGTTGTGTTGCTCTTTGCCAAATTTAGTTCTGATCAATCGAATAGGTTTTGAATAATTTAATGGCAAAGTTCTGAACACTAACATTTTTTAATTTTTGACAGATATCAGTTGGAGAAATAATTTTGACTGTTCTGTATACCGTTTTTCAAGGCCATTGAAATGACATATTGCAAGTCATGTCCGTGCGATATTGTGTCTGTCATTTTTTAATAGTGACACTTCTGTTTGACAGATGAGAGCAAAAAATAGTCGCCTTCGAGACAGGAACTGTATCCTCATACCAAATTTCAGCTCCATTGGCCAAAAGGTACGGCAGTTATCGTGGAAGATTACAGAAAGACACACACACACAAACAGACAGACAGACTTCACTCTGGAAATGGTCCAAATCGTTTCGGGACCTCAAAACGGATAATTTCGCACAATTATATTACCTACTTGACCCTTTGGAGGGCCGGTCAAGTAAAAATAGAATTCAAAATTGTAAGACAAATATATTTCCTTTATACGCCAGTCAAAATAGACCGCCAATTCACAATAATTACAAACATTTATATAACACTGCCGGTTGTTGGGCCATCCAGTAAAGACTAAATATAAAAATTTGCACACTCATCCGGTGACCGGAAATTACTCAAATTCGCATAAAACGTTAATTCGCAATATCTCCTGGGACAAAATTGCAAACATTGTCCAAATTGCGGGTATATTCCCTAACTTCTTTTCTACATCCCTTGTGAAATGTGCACACGCAATTTTCATCCGGAAATACGAATAATCCTTGATTACGTTGTATTTAGCGCTAATTCTGGTTACAAAATTGCAAACATTGTGCAAATTTGTGGTAGAATCATGGTTTCGTCACCCCAGAAATGCTTTAAATTTCCAAACTTGTCATGTGTACGGAACATAAAAAAATTATGGATAACGCTAAAAACAGTGGCCAGGGGCAAAGTTTTAGGGGTCACGAAATTACAAACAGTGCAATGGAATATTGTCAATTGAATCGATTTCCGCGGGTGACACAAAATTGCAAACTTTGCATTTTTTTCTTGAAGTTCTGCTATGGCAAACAAGTCTACGTATAAATTTGCAACCTTATAAAATGTCGGGAAAACCAGGCAATAGAATATCATCAATTGAGTCGATTTTCGCGGATGACACAAAATTTCAAACTCTGTGCAATCTTTTCTCAAAGTTCTGCAATGGCAAACAAGTCTATTTATGAATTTGCAACCCTATAAAACGTCGGGAAAACAGAGCAAAAGAATATTATCGATTGAGTCGATTTTCGCGGATGACACAAAATTCCAAACTTTGTGCAATCTTTTCTCAAAGTTCTGCAATGGCAAACAAGTCTATCTATAAATTTGCAACCCTATAAAACGTCGGGAAAACAGAGCAATAGAATATTATCAATTAAGACGATTTTCGCGGATGACACAAAATTCCAAACCTTGTGCCAATTTTTTCTCCAAGTTTTGGAATGGCAAACAAGTCCACCTATAAATTTGCAACCCTATAAACCGTCGGAAAAGCAGTGCAATGGAATATTTTCAATTGAGTCGATTTCCGCGGGCGACACAAAATTGCAAACTTTGCATTTTTTTCTTAAAGTTCTGCTATGGCAAACAAGTCTACGTATAAATTTGCAACCTTATAAAATGTCGGGAAAACCAGGCAATAGAATATTATCAATTGAGTCGATTTCCGCGGGTGACACAAAATTGCAAACTTTGCATTTTTTTCTTAAAGTTCTGCTATGGCAAACAAGTCTACGTATAAATTTGCAACCTTATAAAATGTCGGGAAAACCAGGCAAAAGAATATTATCGATTGAGTCGATTTTCACGGATGACACAAAATTCCAAACTTTGTGCAATCTTTTCTCAAAGTTCTGCAATGGCAAACAAGTCTATCTATAAGTTTGCAACCCTATAAACCGTCGGGAAAGCAGTGCAATGGAATATTGTCAATTGAGTCGATTTCCGCGGGTGACACAAAATTGCAAACTTTGCATTTTTTTCTTGAAGTTCTGCTATGGCAAACAAGTCTACGTATAAATTTGCAACCTTATAAAATGTCGGGAAAACCAGGCAATAGAATATCATCAATTAAGTCGATTTTCGCGGATGACACAAAATTCCAAACTTTGTGCAATCTTTTCTCAAAGTTCTGCAATGGCAAACAAGTCTATCTATAAATTTGCAACCCTATAAAACGTCGGGAAAACAGGGCAATAGAATATTATCAATAAGACGATTTTCGCGGATGACACAAAATTCCAAACCTTGTGCCAATCTTTTCTCAAAGTTCTGCAATGGCAAACAAGTCTATCTATAAATTTGCAATCCTATAAAACATCGGGAAAACAGGGCAATAGAATATTATCAATTAAGACGATTTTCGCGGATGACACAAAATTCCAAACTTTGTGCCCAATTTTTTCTCAAGTTTTGGAATGGCAAACAAGTCCACCTATAAATTTGCAACCCTATAAACCGTCAGAAAAGCAGTGCAATGGAATATTGTCAATTGAGTCGATTTCCGCGGGTGACACAAAATTGCAAACTTTGCATTTTTTTCTTGAAGTTCTGCTATGGCAAACAAGTCTACGTATAAATTTGCAACCTTATAAAATGTCGGGAAAACCGGGCAATGGAATATTTTCAATTGAGTCGATTTCCGCGGGCGACAAAATTGCAAACTTTGCATTTTTTCTTGAAGTTCTGCTATGGCAAACAAGTCTACGTATAAATTTGCAACCTTATAAAATGTCGGGAAAACCGGGCAATAGAATATTATCAATTAAGTCGATTTTTGCGGATGACACAAAATTCCAAACTTTGTGCAATCTTTTCTCAAAGTTCTGCAATGGCAAACAAGTCTATCTATAAATTTGCAACCCTATGAAACGTCGGGAAAACAGGGCAATAGAATATTATCAATTAAGACGATTTTCGCGGATGACACAAAATTCCAAACCTTGTGCCAATCTTTTCTCAAAGTTCTGCAATGGCAAACAAGTCTATCTATAAATTTGCAACCCTATAAAACGTCGGGAAAACAGGGCAAAGAATATTATCAATTGAGTCGATTTTCGCGGATGACACAAAATTCCAAACTTTGTGCAATCTTTTCTCATGGTTTTGGAATGGCAAACAAGTCCACCTATAAATTTGCAACCCTATAAACCGTCGGGAAAGCAGTGCAATGGAATATTGTCAATTGAGTCGATTTCCGCGGGTGACACAAAATTACAAACTTTGTCCATTTTTTTCTCAACGTTCTGGAGAGGCGAACAAGTTGACGTATGAATTTTCAAACCCATAAAACGTCGGCAAAGCAGGCAAAGGAATATTATCAATTAAGGCGATTTTCGCGAAATGTTAATTTTTTTGCAAATTTTATTTAATAATTGAACCCGATCTGGTGGAATCGGCTTTCATTATCAGAGGATAATTATTCACGGACCAAATTACGGAAGCCGGTAATTTTTTCGTCCTTTTAAGCGAATTGTCAAGTTATATCGTCATTTGTATGATACCCGATAGTGAAATTAGACGGTTTCACCGAATGGTTATATCAGATGATAACACTGTATAGTTCCAACACATAGTTTTACTTGATAATTTTCAATAAAACTATAGAGTTTACATTAGAGAATACTGTTCTTCGAATTCTTTTACATTTACAAGATTCATTCCATAATTCTCTGAAAAACAGATAATAGGCGAGATCAGAAACTCACAAATTTGCTTCATATGTGCTTGAAGTTGAAATATAGTGATAAAGAATTATGTATGCATAGTTTTTCCTAGAGGAATATTCTATTGCCCGTCTTTCCCGACATTTTATAGGGTTACAAATTTATACGGCCAGAACTTTAAGAAAAAATTGCACAAATTTTTGAATTTTGTGGCATCTGCGAAAATTGCTTCTAACAATAATGTTCATTTCCGCCGTTCCGGGATACTGAAAAAGGTGCAAACTCAATTGGCGACTCAAAATTATGCCGCCAAAGTTTGGAAGCACGAAAACATTGTTTTCAATTTCGTGACCCCTAAAACTTTGCCCCTGAGACTGTTTTTAGCGTTATCCATAATTTTTTGATGTTCCGTACACATGACAAGTTTGCAAATTTAAAGCATTTTAGGGGTGACGTAACTATGATTTTACCACAAATTTGCACAATTTTTGCAACCAGAATTAGCGCCAATTACAACGTAATCAAAGATTATTTGTATTTCCGGTTGAAAATTGCGTGTGCAAATTCTCCAAGGGATGTAGCAAAGAAGTTAGGGAATATACCTGCAATTTGCACAATGTTTGCAATTTTGTCCAAGGAGATATTGCAAATCAACGTTTTACGCGAATTTAAGTAATTTCCGGTCACAGGAAGATTGTGCAAATTTTCATATTTAGTCTTTACTGGATGCCTCAACATACGGCAGTGCTAAAGAAATGTTTGTAAGTAATGTGAATTGACGGTCTAGTTTGACTGTAGAATGCATAAATCAGATGTTGCCAAGAACTTGATATTTTCAAGGGCTCCAGGAAATATCCATAAAATATATTTCATTACAATTTTATTATGTTTAATGGATTTCGGTTTGATAAAAATGTTTTTGAAATTATGCTTTTATCCGTAAATTCAGTGCTAATATAAAGTTAGCACAGCCACCCGTATTAAAATAAAAACTAAAAGCGTGACAATTTTTTTCTATTCACCACAAATTTATGACAATTATTGGCTCAGATTTTATCGAATTTTGAGCAAGTGGCTTTGCTACATTTATAGGGGTCTCTTTATCTACCTATTCTCTTCAAATTTTCCCGCGTTTCCCAATTTTTTTCCAGTTTAACTAGAAGATGGCAGTCCCCCCAAAAGATCTTGTGTGTATGTGTGTTTCTTAGATTTTTCTTTGCTTTTAAATGTATCATTATTTTCTTACGTGTTGGAGTATTGCAAATGTCTATGTTCATATGGATTGTAGTTATCCAGGCTTGTTGTGCTTTCCACAGGGACTTTCGTTGAGTTCTGGTCATTATGGGCTAGGGTTGTCCTGAAAATATAAATTGTGAGTATTTTCTGTAATAGGCGTATTTTTCCCTCGACATAGAAAGACTTATAACTTGAAATATGTAAGAATAACTTAAATGAGTCATATTATTTTCTAAAAAATATTTTGAAGGTTAAACATGAATATTTTGTCTTTCTATGGTCCATATTGGGAATAGAATGCTTAAATAGTTTCCAAATGATTTTATAACTCACGTGGATTTGAACTCGTCCATAGACGGAAACGAATGTTTTTTCCTCACCATTTTCTAATCTGAAAAAAAAAAAGATGGAGAGTTTTATAATTAAAAATGTGAAAAAAAAGTTAAATAAAAAGACACTGCGATTTTCACAAAAATTGGTTTACAAAACGTTTCGCTATACTATAGCTTTTTCAAGTGGAAACTAAATTACAATTACTACCGGAGTTTGATATAAATATTAGAAGCATTTTTCAGATTTTTTTATTAACTAGCTGCTTAACTTGCTGACAGTAGATCGAGTTTTTGACCTTTCTTTTCTACTTGCAAAAGTTCAAAGTCATTAGCGAAGCAATGCTTTTCCGTTAGGAGATGGTTAGCGAAAGTTGAATCAGATTTGCCCTTAATAAAATTGTTTCTATGCTCAGATATGCGTGGAACTTTCGAACAAGTTCTACCGTCCTATGTGAAAACTTATACTCCAGATTTGTCAGACTTTTCAATGAGCCTTTTTCCCCACTAGCAGCGCTAGGGACAAACATTACCTAACTCACATTAAAATACATGTAAAAATAAAGGATAGTAATGTAGCAACATTAAAACGGAGGCTTGCTTGTCGAAATCTTGAAATTTCCGTTAAAAAAAATTAATTAATTACAGTGAATATGATTCAAGAGGTAATTTTTAGGCACTATTTTCGCACACAAAAATCAATCACAATGCCTCCTTCTTTTTACCAGCTTAAACTACAAACACCAAATTACTCATTTCGGTACAACTTTGAACAAAATGTAGCCCTGTCATAGCTGCTCGTTAGTTTTTGTTAACTTAGCTATGCCTTAACCATACTGGGCGTTATCAGTCTATTGACCAATAACGTAACAATTTCTCAGAGCGGCTTGAGATCTTGTTTCCCCCTGTATGTAATGAAGCGTGGAACTTAATTTGACAGTACAAAGACCAATTTCAGATTGTTTCGGAATAATAATACAATTAGGACTTGTAATAATATATATATATATATATATATGTATTTTCTTAACTACAAAAACAACTGTTGATATTCCTGGTATAATCTACTGAGAAAATGTATAGAAAGTCAAAAATGAAATTGAATAAACAATAATCTAAAATGAGAAACAAATATAGGTTGACAATTAAAATAACTGTTCTTCAGTTATTTTAAACAATTGATAATAATTTTACTTTTGTTGAATCAATAATTTCTTCTACTATGAAATCAATAATGAAATATTTTCTTATAACACTATACATATATACCTTGCCAAATAAACAGTTTGATTTCTTACCCTCCACTGAAGTAATGCACAATATTTTAATTAAGACTTAATTATTCCGTTTTATTTCCAATTTTTTTTAATTTTTTTTAAATTAATTCCTTTTTAATTATTACTGAGATGATTTCTGATGCGTTACACTATCACTATGATTCTGCATATGGTTGATTAATTTGCTACTTCGGATAATCTGAACGGAGTCTACGCTTACTTAACGTAGGAAGATGAGACTTCATCTTCTCTAATTGAAATTAAACTTTACTTCTAGTCGCTTCATAATGAAGCAGAACTAGCTCTGTACTGACTGACTCGTTCGACAACTGGATTCTGAATGAAGAGAGAAGAAAGTTCTAGTATGGAGAATCTTATATATATAGCGTTGGTATTCAAACGATGCCGCCCTAAAACAATAAAATTATATTTAATGAGTCGGCGAGTCACCTTTGAGTTGACACGCCGCTATAGTATATTACATTAATAGGTCATTACTTTTTATAGTTTACGTAACCCCTTAGATCCTTCCCGATATCACCACACCTATTATCGCTTCCAAAAGACCGCGGGTCATTAATCGATCGCGACGCACTATTAGTTATGAATGTCTGAAAATATGGTTGGGAATTCGTTTCAGGTGCCGACACACATGATAGGGGAAGTATCGACTTTATGAGTTGTCAAATTAATTTTACTATTAATGCGACCGTCTTTGATTTCGAACGAAAATTGATTTATTTTATTGGCATTCTTCAGTTTCAGTTTACATATGGCTATATTTAAAATACTTGATAAGGAGTGCTCATAACAGCCCGTTTTATCGAAAAATTACTCCTTCAACATTTATACCTAACCAGACTTTTCACATTTACTAAATTTCATCTGTTAAAGGTGAAAAGTTAGTATTTTTTTCGATATGTTGTGCAAAGTTGTACTGAAAAGATAACTAATAAAAAACTTTTTAAAGACAAGCTTATATTCAAGCCCTGTACTGAAACGTATAAAATAAATTTAGGTATCGCTGACAATGATTTAATTATTTTTTGTTGAATTATTTGGTTTCAAAAAGCTTCTTGCGCGAAGTGTTTATAAAAGTAGGTAAGTACCAATTAATTTGATTGGGCAGTGATTAGTTCGTAAGTAAGCACTTGTCGGAGTATTTGATTTTTACAAAGTATTCATGAATGTAAATTAATTTCATTGGACAATGAATGGTTGGTAAGTATAAAGTTTTCCCAATATCAATTGCAGAAGCATAAAAAAGTCTTGCGGCGAAATCCTGGGAGCAGCAGTGGCGGAGATAACTAATTTTATTTAGATATTTTAAGATTTCAAAAATACTTCATAAATTATGAAGAATGAAAAAAAATTAAAGACAAGCTTTTACTTATACAAATACATTAAGAAAGAAAAATGATTTCTTTCATTGTTTGATGTAGGTTACTAGAATATCCAAAAACGTATTTCGATCGGCACACACCAAGACCACAGACGCTACTGGTTTTTAATCTTTCAGAGCTATTAAAACACAATTATAACGCGTGATTTATGACCTTCCGGTATAGACACGCCTATACAAGCATCGATGTCCGACGATTGGCCCAGACGAATCGGTTGTACAAAAGCGACAGCTGCCACTCTGGTCCACGTTGACTGCGGCTCTTTTGATGTACCATATGCCGAGGGAAAATGTTTACGAGTAGTACAGATTATTTTTCGTTCAGTTTCCTCGCATATACGCTCGTGTTAGCCAAGTGAGTTTTTATTCGCTCCCTATAGAAACAGCTTCTACAATTGATATTGGATGGACTATAACAACTTGTCGAAGTATTAATTTTATTACAATTCGCGCAACAAGCATTTTGAAACCAAATAACTCAACAAAAAATAATTAAATCATTGTCAGAGATGACTTAAATTTATTTTAATACAGTCTTTCAAACATAGACTTCAGCTCTGCAGTCAAGAAAATGGAAGACATGTTGAACATATTTTATAAAAGTTTCATTATCAACCTTCAATAAACTTTCCCTTTTGTAGTTTGCCAGTTGACAATTTAAATATCTAGAACTTAAGCTCTGACTTTAATTCATGAATATACACCATAACATGAAGAAAAATTATTAGTAATATTCATAATGTTGTTTCATTTAATAGTGTTTGGTTTGATATTGCATGATTTATGTGTAAAATTCTGCATCCAATGAAAAAAATAATTTTCCGTTTAGAAAAATGTGATACCTACATACATTTATTTCATAAAAAAATATTTGTTTGGACACCTTGTAATGTACATAATTGAAACAAGATATTTTTCGTATATTCTTATCAGTCGTCAAATGGATTTCGCTTTGAAAAAGGTCGTTAATTCCGATTATAGCGAAGAAATATGAATACTTGTCATTTTTCGAAAATAAGAGCTGTTTTAAGAAAAACTAGTAAACTTAACCATAGGGAATACTCGATCACATTTGTAGAGCCTTGTTGGCGCTTCTTATGGATCGTTAATATACAGGGTGTTCCATTTAAAATAAGGAAGATTCTGCAAATTTTTATTTACAATATGTGGCAAGCTGTTTTTCATATCCTGTATATCACAGGTCGATTTCAGATATATCGTTTGAGAGAGTTACCAATGCAGAATACTTGTCAAAAAAAAATCAATTGGCACAACTTTATAATTTCAAATATTCTGAGTGACGAATATTGGAAAAAAAAACCTGTCATGGCTAGAAATCTCGCAAACCGTCAATATTTTCGAAGTGAAGATATACATAAAGTATCTTTTATTTTCTATGTAGAAACCGAAAAAGCGATAAAATTATAGGTTGCCATTTAAAAAAACACAATTGGGATCCGCCCAGAAAAAATTCAACACCCTGTGTGACCGACCATTTGTTTAGTTTGTCGAGCTCGAGCAATAAGGTAATATTATAGAAATATAGATTCCTATCTGTTTCCTAAATAGAGATATGGAACACTGCACCATTGTTGCAGGACCCTGTATATCCGGGGAAAAAATAATTTCATAAAAAGTGATATTTTGTTACCTGTCAACAGAGATAAAATGTCAAACTTTTTTCCCGTTACAGAAAAAAAAAACAAAGATCGAATTGAAAAGACTGACAAATCTGGAGTTTATAAACTAACATTGTCCAAGTTTTTACATAGGACAAACAGGTAGAAATTTCAAGCAACGCATATCCGAGCATAGAAACTGTTTTATTGAGGGCAAATATAATTCAACTTTCGCTAACCATCTCCTGACTGAAAAGCATTGCTTTGCTAATGACTTCAAACTTTTGCATGTATTTCTATCAAATATTGGCCGTGTCTATTAATAATAAGAAATATGCGAGTTTTCCTGCAACTCATGATTCATTCCGTCCCAACTACTTATCGATAAAAGAATCATTGGTGATTATCGATATCACGCAATTAATGTGCACACTTTTTCATTCTCGCATAATGCAACACGAATGTATTTTAGCAATGCAATAGGCAATAATGATAATGGCGATAATGCATCGGCTATTGAAGGTGATCGATGAAGTCACTCCAGTAGTGCTCTTGATAACTATCGAGTCAGAGTATGGTTTTGTGCCATTTATTATAATTGGTTATCGATAAGAGGCAGGTGAGATGTGTTTTTTTGTTTTATTCGAATTTATTTCCAATTCCATTCGAATGATGATTTTCAATAATATCTACTTTTTTTGTAAGTCTGATGTGTAACGAGCAACAGCAATGGAAACGTGAATATTCTTCCACAAAATCGTCCAAATGCTCCTTTTTCTTATTCATTTGTAGATATTCACTATATTTCACTTTATAATTATAATTTAATAAATTCAAAGTCAACTCATTTCCACACCACCATGAGATAGCGTTTTTTAAAAAATGCGACTCTTATTAAAAGTGACTCTAAAAAAATAAAGTGGTAGTAATTTTTTTTTAAATGTCACATTCTGATCCAAAATTGTCTCAGAAATCTAAAAATGTTACAATATACAGGGTGTTCCATTTTAAAAATCAAAACCGGAGCCATTTCCGGTGAAATTGGAAGTGACCGGAAAGTAAAAAATATGCGAAAACTCTCCTCTTCACATACCATTCACCTATACCAAATCTCATTTTGATACACCCGATATTCTAGAAGTTATGACTTGTCTAATAGATTAGACACCCGGTATATAATTACATGTCCTGAGTAATAGACTCCCTGATTGGCTGATACTATCAACGCCGAGTCCAAACCGCTGGACCTAAAGCAAAAATTTTGACACCATATTTTTTTGGTGTTCCTTCCACCCCTAAAGGGTGAAAAGGTGGGTGAGAAGGGGGGTGAAAGTGAAAGTACAGTTGGTTTTGAAATTAGAGTCATGGAAATTAGTTTGGGGGCTCTTCTTCACAAATAAAGATAAATGTGTTTCAGGGTTTTGAAAATTCAACCCTAAAGGGGTAAAATGGGGGTTGAAAGTCTGCATTGTTAGTTTTAAAGTTAGGATGATGAAAATGGCATTTGGGAGTCTTTGTTACAAATAAAAAATACGTGTTTCGGGGTTCTTGAAAATTCAACCCCTAAAGGGTAAAATGGGGGTTAAATTGGTATTGGAAGTTTGTATGTAGGAATTCCGTTAATTTTCAAGTTGGGGTCATACTCACAAAAATTAGTATTTGAAGTATTCGTTACAAATAGAAGAAATAAATATGTATTTCAGTGTTTTTAGAAATTCAACCCCTAAAGGGAAAATGGGGGGTGAAAGTTTGTATGGGGGTTTCGTTAGTTTTCAAGTGATGGTTATAAAAAATTTATATTTGAGGTCTATGTAAGGGATAAAGAAATACATGTTTCAGAGTTTTTATAAATGCAAACCTTAGGGGGGCGAAAGTTTGTGTGAGGGGTCCGTTAGTTTTGAAATGAGGGTCATAAAAATTGGTATTTGAGGTCTTTGTTACGAATGAAGAAAAATCCGTTTCACTATTTTTAGAAATTCCATCTCCTAAGGGGTGAGTGAATTTGTAATAGTCGTCACAAAAAAATACCAAGTTCAACGCGGACGAAGTCACTGGTACCCAGAGAGAGTAAACGTTATAGGAGATTACTCATTATAGGAGAGTCTATTCCACATAAGACAATGGTGGCACTAATAGAAAGAGATGAAAGATCATTTGTGAGTCATAGTGACGTAAATGGTAATGTCATGGCCACCATTCACTCTGGACAGTGGCGGACTAGCGCATTCCGCACTCTGGTATCTGAGAGTTACAGGCTCTTGAATGTATATTGGACCACTCTGTAAGTTACGTGGGCCACCTGTACTCATGTCCAAGTACGTCACTATGATGCGTTAATGCTACAAGATTCTGATTGGCTAGAGCTTATTAGTCCCTCCTATTCAGTTAACTCTCTTTGACTGGTACCAGCTAATTATAGTATACAGTGCGTTCATAAAATGTAGAAACGCTCCATTATCGCACGAGTTGATTATTTTCGGAGGTTTTCTATTTTTTTTTATTTTATTTTTTACCTCCACTACCTTACAAGTTATGACGTCATCGATTTTTTTTTTAAATGGAAAAGTTATATTTTTATATAAATATTACACAGTGCTTCTCAAAAGTCCCCTCCCCCCCTCTTATTTTTCGAACGATTATACATAAACAAGTGAAATTTGGATGCTGAATATTAAAGGTTGTAAACTTCCTCACTAGTGATGATAGATGACGAAATCGTCAAAGATGACGTCACAAGGCCATTGTGACCAATTATTTTGAATGGAACCCTACGGCAAGCGACACCTCTTTCAAAAGGTATCAAAAAAACCTATTCAATGATACTAATTTTGTTTTTGTTTATGGCAGTTTTGGCAACTCGCTTTTAAAAAAAGCGAAGCTGTGATGAATTAAATCAGTTAATACTAAAATTCCAGATTCAAGCTCCGCCTCTGGATAGTTTTCAAATAAGCTGATGTTTTCGTTAGTCTCCCTACTTCGACGTTTTTGTAATTGTCCAAGTTTTTGTACATTTAATAATTTATGTATTGTGGATCGAACGTTTAACTGTTTTAGCAGCTTTTGGTACTTTTAATATGTTTGTACATTTTCATAATTTGTTAAACTGTTGTGAGCCGAACGTTTAAGTGCTTCAAGAAGCGAAATGGTAGGTGCTTTAGGTGATAAAGTAGCAGCGATCCTAATTCTTGGTGAAACTGGACAAAATATTCATGCAGCAGAACGCATTTTTAATGAGAGGTTTCCCGATCACCCCGTTTTGAGGACTTATTTAAGGGAGCTTCTTCGTAAGTTTGAAACAACGGGAAGTATTAATGATGCGAAACGATCTGGCAGACCACAAATTTCTGATGAGAAAAAAATTGATATACTGGCAGAAGTAATAGTTAATCCTACTTCTTCAACAGCTTACGTTGCATCTACCTGTGAAGTCAGTCGAAGTACAGTACACAGGGTGTTGAAAAAAAAACAAATTTCATCCATACAAATTAAAAATGGTTCATCAACTCTCAGACGACGACCCAGACCAAAGACTAGAATTTTGTGAAAATATGGAAACTAAAATTAACCAACAGCCAGACTATGTCAAAACAATTTTTTTTTTTATGTTCTGGTTCCCATGAAAAGGGATATCCTGGATAATGTGGATGAATATAGGAAATTCTGCTCTGACATAGCTGATAACAAAAATGTACTAAAGCTTATTCACATTAACATCCGAAGTGCACAGAAGAATTTTGACATGTTTCTGACCTTTCTTGAAACATTCCAAATGAAGGATTTGGATATTATAGTTTTTGGTGAAACTCGAAATATTCCTAATAGTGATAATTTTTCCTTTTTTTTTTTTTTTTGTTTTGGTTCCCACGAAAAGGGATATCCTGTAATGTTCAGAGAACATCGTGGGAACCTAGGGAAAGAAGGTAGGAGTTGGTGTTCTTCTTAAATTTCTGAAGGTTGTATGCCTCGGGGAACACCTCCCTAGGCAATGAGTTCCAAAGCCTCGCTGTTCGTTGGATGAACGAGTCTTTGGAAAGTGATGTTCTGCAGGTCTCCAAAGTGACCACGAAGGGTTGTGATGACTGAACTTGACGGGTTAATCTCGAAGAGACTGCCAAAGCAGGAACGATTGTTGATATTTCAGAAAATATGAAAATATCTATAAAATAGAGACAAATCGCCAACTTTTCTACGGTGTTCCAGACAAGTGAGCGAGTTTGTAAGCGAGGCATCACCGACGAGACGAATTGCCCTTTTTTGGACAGAATCCAATAGCCTCAGGATATGTTTAGGTGCCGCACTCCAAATATGGGAACAGTATTCCAGGACAGGTCGGATCTGTGCCTTATAGATCATAAGCAGCTGACTGGGGGTGAAATAGCTCTTGGCACGAAACAAAAAACCAAGTTTTTGGGATGCACTTTTGGCAATGGACCTCACGTGATTTTCCCAGGAAAGGTTATTGCTGATAGTAATACCAAGCATCGATATGGATGGCTTCAGTGGTATGGTTACTCCTGACAAAGTTATGTTAGGCACAGTGAGATCGGCTTTTCTAGAGAAAAGACATGCTTGTGTTTTGTTTGCATTGAATTCTACCAAGTTATTAGATCCCCATTCGAGAATTGTTGCTAATAATAATAATTTGTTTCAGTGACGAAAGTACTTTCTATCTAAATGGAAATGTGAAAACACAGAATGTGAGGTATTGGAGTGACGCAAATCCTCACCTGTTTCGTGAAACACATACCCAATTTCCCCAGAAGGTGAATGTTTGGGTAGGTATCCTGGAAAACCACATCGTTGGGCCTGTTTTTTTAAATACTAATTTAACTGGTGAGGTTTATCTGGAGCTGTTGCAAAACGCAATAGAACCGTTAATTCTTGAAATTTTGGAAGATAATCCAGATGAATTCGGCAATTTGGAAATAACATTCCAACAAGATGGTGCTCCTCCACCCTATTACGGTGCAGTAAGACGGTATTTGGATGAGGAGTATCGTGGTAGATGGATTGGACGTCGAGGTTCAACGGAATGGCCAGCTCGATCAACGGACCTCACACCTCTAGATTTTTTTCTGTGGGGGTACCTTGAAACGAAGGTTTACGCCATTGATCCTGACAATATTGACGTTTCAAAACAACGTATTGTTGCAGAATGTGAGGCTGTTTCCGCAGACACATTTGCAAAAGTACGAGAAGAGTTTAGAAATAGGATATTTCACTGACAGGAAGTAAATGGAGATCACTTCGAGCAATTTCTTTGAGTAGATAATGATTTTTAAATCTGTAATTAATATCATACTGAATGGAATTTAAATTTTAATGTTTACTAATGAGCCATTAAAACTGCCATAAACACAAACAAAATTAGTATCATCGAATAGGTTTTTTCGATACCTTTTAAAAGAGGTGTCGCTTGCCGTTCCGTTCCATTTGAAATTATTGGTTACAATGGCCTTGTGACGTCATCTTTGACGATTTCGTCATCTATCATCACTAGTAGGGAAGTTTACAACGTTTAATATTCAGTTTCCAAATTTCACTTGTTTATCTATAATCGTTCCAAAAATAAGAGGGGGGGAGGGGACTTTTGAGAAGCACTGTATGTAACACTTCAAGTTACAGTATACTGAGTATAAAGAAAAGGTGGTCATATTTCTTAACATTCATGTCATTTCATTTTGCAACGAAAATATTAAAAGTAGTCAGTACCTAGTGAAAATAAACAAATAATATATTCTCAACAAATGCTCGAATTGAGCTTCTTGAGTTAGTTGACAATATCTGATGAATTGTTGGGTTACGTTTGACATCGATAATTGACAATTCGTCGAATTTCAGTTCGAATGATCTCTTTGAGGACTCTCAAATTGGTAGGTCGGTTTGTGTATACTTCACTTTTCAAGTAACCCCAGACAAAAATCCATAAGAGTTAAATCTGGGGACCTAGCAGGCCATTCAGTGTAACCGCATCGTCCAAACCAGCGGTTGGGAAAAGTTTCATTCAGAAAATCTTTGACTTCGAAAACGCTTACTTCAGGATCATTTAATTTTTTTTGATTTTCAGTTTCTTTTTTTCGTCGGTTTTATGTTTTGTAGGGCAGAGTCCTTTTTTATTCCCATTGACTGGAGTATTAAGTGAAAATAGAAAAGTCGTCTGAACAATCTGACTTTAGTTCTCAAGCCAGTTTCTAGATATTCTGAAATGGGAATTGATTATAGTTTATTATTAACATGAAATATTATTAGGAAGAAATGTATAAAAATAAACCACTCAACCTAGAATGTTGAATTTTTGCCAAACCTTTTAGTATATTTAATGTTGCATAGCGGATTCGTTTCTTTCGTTCTCAAAAAAATGGAAACGAATATGTGAATAGAATGAATCGTGGTATAGTGTTTAGGAGGAAACCTGACGATTAGTAGAATTATTTCTTCGGCTATTAAACTGCATTGAGGTTTTTTTGTTACGGCAGTCATTTCTGGTGAGTGAAAAAAATTATTCGAAACTCTTTTCTCAATATGTGGAAAGTTCCGGTTGAAGACATCTGAAAATACACACATAAATAGAAGTCATTCTTGTTTGAAATTTCCACATCTCAATAATTTTTTTCTATTTTTTTTAATTTTTCAAATAAAAATTAAGAAATTCTGTTTTTGAAGGTAAACTTCATTCAAATCGGACCGCAACATTATTGTTTTGGTCCCACACATCAAATTAAATGTATAATTTATCAATATACTATACAGGGTGTATAAACGATGCGTTGGTGGAAGAGAGCTGCTTCCCTATTTGGGATAGGAAAAAATGTTTCAAATAAAAGTTGTAGAGAGCAATGAAAACTATGTTCCAAAAATAACTAGCAACATACAGGGTATTCGATAAAAGTGTGACTCATCAAAGTTAACTTTCTTTAAATGAAACACCCTATATATTTTCACTCGATTGAAATCCCTTGGAAGAGTGTTTCTCAAAAATATAGGGTTGTAAGGGTTTATACCAGGTGGTCTGGGATTTATGTGAAAAAATGGGTTCAGTCAACAACAAATATCTCAAAATCAATTATTTGGAATAAGAAAAATGATCGCCAAATATCTTCGAAAATGGTATATTTTCATTTCCTATTCATAAATTTATGGCGCTGTTCCCATACAGGGGCAACCAAAACTTTTTTCCCAGTTTTTTCAAATGGAACGCCCTGTAAATAAGGCCATACCAAAATAGTCCACAATATGAGCGTGCAGAAAATTTAGGGTTTGCCTACTTGATTACCGTCAGAAATGTATATAATCCTTAAGGAAAGTATGAAAAAGTCATCATAACAGCAATGACAATTTTTGATTCAATGCCGTGCAAAAGAGGTAACAAAATAAACTCAAATATTTAAAAAAAGCGTAAATTCACAGCAGATGTTCAAACATCCCCCATTTAGAGCTATGTACAAATTAAGTCTATCTACAATTGCTCTCCGAACTTCAATTGAAGTTGATCTTATAATAGAGCGGAACACTTCTCTAATTATAATATTCTTCATGTCTTCATTCTCGCGGACCTCTCGTTTAACATATCCCCAGAGATAAAAATCTAGGGCCGTGAGGTCTGGGGACCTTGCTGGCCACTGAATGGATCCGTTTCTTCTTTTTCATTCATTTCTACATCTATTTAAAAATCTTCTTACCCGATTTTTATTGTTTCGAGATGCGCCATGGCCCCCTCAAAGAACTATTGACCTATGCTCTGATCCCTAATCATGCCCCCAAACATTTATCGACCATCTGTTTCGGTTATCAACTCCTCTGAACCAATAGGGATTATCTGTCGAGTATTAGTGGCAATTGTATCTATTTACCATCCCATTACTTTCAAATGTGGACTGTCACTAAATAAAATTTTGTTTCTTGCGAATGAAATTCAATATATTTTCGCAATAGCGAACTCTGATATGATATCTCTTATGGATGGGAAATTAAAATAGACAATTTTCGAGGATATTTGGGGAAAAAAATCCTATTCCAAATTTTGTGACATAAATCCCGAACTTCCGAACAACCTGGTATGAACCCATACAACCTTAAATTTTTGAGAAACACTCTTCAAAAGAAATTCAATCGAGTGAAAATATATAAGGTGTTTCATGTAAATAAACATATCTTTGACAAGTCACACATTTATCGCACATCATGTATGTTGGTATTCAATTTTGGAACACAGCTTTCATTGCTCTCTACAACTTTTATTTGAGACATTTTTTTCTATCTCAAATAGGGGAGCAGCTATCATCCAGAAAGCGGAACACAAATCATGCTTTAAAAATGTATTATCCAACAATCTGTCCTGAAGTATCGATCGAGAAATGTAAATATTAGGGTTGTTGGAGGCAATATTATCAAAGTCACCATTACGGAAAAATTTAGATGAGTCGACATAATATTAGTTTTTGATATGTTGTGGGAGATATCACCAGAAAGCTGATTCAACGCATTTATCGGACACCCTATATGTTGGTATTTATTTTTGGAACATAGCTTTCATTGCTCTCTACAACTTTTATTTGAGACATTTTTTTCTATCTCAAATAGGGGAGCAGCTATCATCCAGAAAGCGGAACACAAATCATGCTTTAAAAATGTATTATCCAACAATCTGTCCTGAAGTATCGAGCAAGAAATGTAAATACTAGGGTTGTTGGAGGCAATATTATCAAAGTCACTATTACGGAAAAATTTAGATGAGTCGACGAAAAACTAGTTTTTAATATGTTGTGGGAGATATCACCAGAAAGCTTATTCAACACATTTATCGGACACCCTGTATGTTGGTATTTATTTTTGGAACATAGCTTTCATTGCTGTCTACAACTTTTATTTGAGCTTTTTTTTTCTATCCCAAATAGGGGAGCAGCTATCATCCAGAAAGCGGAACACAAATCATGCTTTAAAAATGTATTATCCAACAATCTGTCCTGAAGTATCGATCGAGAAATGTAAATATTAGGGTTGTTGGAGGCAATATTATCAAAGTCACTATTACGGGAAAATTTAGATGAGTCGACAAAATATTAGTTTTCAATATGTTGTGGGAGATATCACCAGAAAGCTGATTCAACACATTTATCGGACACCCTGTATGTTGGTATTCATTTTTGGAACATAGCTTTCATTGCTCTCTGCAACTTTTGTTTGAGTCATTTTTTTCTATCTCAAATAGGGGAGCAGCTATCATCCAGAAAGCAGAACACAAATCATGCTTTAAAAATGTATTATCCAACAATCTGTCCTGAAGTATCGATCGAAAAATGTGAATATTAGGGATGTTGGAGGCAAAGTCACTTATACGGAAAAATTTAGATGAGTCGACGAAAAATTAGTTTTTAAAATGTTGTGGGAGATATCACCAGAAAGCTGATTCAACACATTTACCGGCATCCTGTATGTTGGTATTTATTTTTGGAACATAGCTTCCATTGCTCTCTACAACTTTTGTTTGAGACATTTTTTTCTATCTCAAATAGGGGAGCAGCTATCATCTAGAAAGCGGAACACAAATCATGCTTTAAAAATGTATCATCCAATAATCTGTCCTGAAGTATCGATCAAGAAATGTAAATATTAGGGTTGTTGGAGGCAATATTATCAAAGTTACGGAAAAATTTAGATGAGTCGACGAAAAATTAGTTTCAATATGTTGTGGGAGATATCACCAGAAAGCTGATTCAATATAATGATTAAATTAATAAGAAAATAAATAGGAAGAAAGTGAGCTCACCAATAAGGGTTGCAAATCTAAATGCTTGGGTATGATGTTGCTTATTACTTCTTAATTTTCTTCGTTTGAACTTTTACCCGAATTCATTCTGTTTATTTGAGATGTTTCTGATAACCTACTTGATAGAATTATCACTCGTATCAAAATACGAACAGCATTCCCATATAGATAGGACGGACACCTCGGAATATCATGAGCGAATCTGAATTATCATTTGCCAAAAAACCAACAAAGATCTGATTGCGTACTCACTTTAAAATATCGCTTTCCAACTGTAACTCGCGCGAAATACGAACTGTGTTCTCGAGGAAAAATTTGATATCGTCCCACCGTATTCCTAGGCAAGGCTATATGAAAAGCAATTACGAGCCCATAAATGCAGCCTTGATTATTACCATTCCTTCTCTGGAAAATAATGTGAATGGTCTTGATAATATTCGAGTGGGTGAAGGGTATGCGACGACGCTATAGGCCAGGACGTAGAGAGAAAAATAAAACGGTCACGTAATTATTTTTTTCTGATTTTGATATTTAAAGTGGCACTTTTCAAAACTCGTTGACGTTATCAAATGTTTTACTTTTCATCACGTTGCGAAAAGTGAAATTTTTCGCAACTGGTGATGAAATTGTTATTTGTCAACCAGTTGGGAAAAGCGAGTTCCGCAAAAGAAAGCGATTTACGAAAAATAGGGTTTTCCAACGTGTTTCACACAATATTTTTTCTAATTTTCATATGTGATCCTTTTTAATTCGAGTTAAGGTAGTTGTCGTGAAATCCACTTCCAATCAGATTTACTTTATATCCATACCAATGTTATTTAACATTATTACCTGTATCATATTGAATTTTTGGAATAATTTACCTCACCGAAATCGAGATATAAGCAAGAGCTCGAGGGTCTTGCTGTTTTGAATTGAACTGTGTTTTGGAATGCGCTTATTTATGAATAATAATTGTGAATAATTGCGTTAATATATACTGATGCATTTTAAACATATAACAATAGGAATAGATATAAAATAAAATGTAATTTTAGCGAATAACGGCAAACAACAGTGCATAAACTTCATTTCATTTAAACATTTGTACAATACATGTACGTATAACATAATTCAAATATTTTTAAACAAAATGATTCAGATTTCTAACAGGCTAATAAAATATAACGTATAAATCTACAAAAATATAAACAACAATGAATGTAATATTATTTATTTTTCTATTTTCTATTATACTAATAATCACTTGATTGACTGAACTTTTATTTTTAATCATTATGATTTAGTTAATGCTTTTCTATTTTAAGTAACTTAGGTTTTCCATCCTTCAATTCATCGGGAAAACAACCCCCGAACATTACACCTATTGACAGTCACATGCCCGAGATCACCTTTCGCCAACGTACTATCAGAAATATTTTGCTGGGTCTCAACACCAACAAAGCCTGTGGATCTGACGGAATCCCGCCGATTGTTCTCAAGAAATGTGCCCCCGAACTAACACCTGTTCTTTGCAAGTTGTTCAACCACTCTTACAATTTGGGGGTATTTCCGTCCAATTGGAAAAGTGCAAGAGTACAGCCAGTCCCTGAAAAATGCAAAAAGGCCCTACCTAGCAACTACAGACCTATCGCACTGCTATCTATTATTTCAAAGGTCATTGAAAAAGCCATCAACATCGAGCTCATGAAATATCTGGAAGACTCAGGAATTGTCAACGATAGGCAATATGGCTTCCGCCATCAGAGATCAACTGGTGACCTGCTCGCTTACGTCTCACATATATGGCAGCTATCTATTGAAAAGTATGGAGAAACTTTAGCTGTGGCATTAGATATCTCCAAGGCGTTCGATCGAGTTTGGCACCAGGGACTCCTCGCCAAGCTTCCGTCTTATGGCTTGCCCCCTCAGCTGTGTTCTCTGCTTGCTATTTTTCTCTCAAACAGGCCTCTCCATGAAGTGGTCGATGGAGTTTCATCTGACACTCTACTCATAAATGCTGGTGTTCCGCAAGGATCTATTCTCGCACCAACACTATTTCTACTTCACATCAACGACCTGTTGAAAGCAACTTCATGTCCAGTACACAGCTTTGCCGATGATAGTACCCTCCATACCGCTTTCTCTTCCAGGGCCCCTATATCAGCCCGTGAAACCAGAAATGAACGAGGAAGAAATGTTAATAATATAAATATGGACTTAGCAACAATTCTCGAATGGGGATCTAATAACTTGGTAGAATTCAATGCAAACAAAACACAAGCATGTCTTTTCTCTAGAAAAGCCGATCTCACTGTGCCTAACATAACTTTGTCAGCAGTAACCATACCACTGAAGCCATCCATATCGATGCTTGGTATTACTATCAGCAATAACCTTTCCTGGGAAAATCACGTGAGGTCCATTGCCAAAAGTGCATCCCAAAACTTGGTTTTGTTTCGTGCCAGAGCTATTTCACCCCAGTCAGCTGCTTATGATCTATAAGGCACAGATCCGACCTGTCCTGGAATACTGTTCCCATATTTGGAGTGCGGCACCTAAACATATCCTGAGGCTATTGATTCTGTCCAAAAGGGCAATTCGTCTCGTCGGTGATGCCTCGCTTACAAACTCGCTCACTTGTCTGGAACACCGTAGAAAAGTTGGCGATTTGTCTCTATTTTATAGATATTTTCATGGGCGATGCTCTTCTGAAATATCAACAATCGTTCCTGCTTTGGCAGTCTCTTCGAGATTAACCCGTCAAGTTCAGTCATCACACCCCTTCGTGGTCACTTTGGAGACCTGCAGAACATCACTTCCCAAAGACTCGTTCATCCAACGAACAGCGAGGCTTTGGAACTCATTGCCTAGGGAGGTGTTCCCCGAGGCATACAACCTTCAGAAATTTAAGAAGAACACCAACTCCTACCTTCTTTCCCTAGGTTCCCACATGTTCTCTGAACATTACAGGATATCCCTTTTCGTGGGAACCAGAACATAAAAAAAATAAAAAAAATTCAGTTAGGTGGCGCATTTTTTTCAATAAATCCCTTGATATAAGATTTTAGGGGCCCTTAAATTAGGTAAATTACAAGATATTCTTTCGTTCTCAGGTCGCTCTGAAATACATTCTTTATATGATTTCATATATGTTGATAATTCTGGCTCTTTAACAATGAAACGAACGATTTTTTGCAAAATTTTTACAGCATACAATACTTCCTGGAAATTATCTGATGTTTCGTTTAGTATTGAATCTTTGGCTAACTTTGATAGCTCGAACATTCTTGGCCCTTTTCGATCTGGGAACGTTTTTCTAAAAATAATTAAGCTATCCACAAATCCTCCTATCACGGTAAAATTTCTATTAATTATTATTAATGATTCTCTTAGTAATCTAGCACATGCCCATTATGCCAACGAGTAATTTGGAGTTATAGATAAATTCTTTAAATGCTACTAAACAATCTATTAAATTTAGTGAATCGACTTGTACATCATTCAAATATAATTGACCAGAAATTGAACATTACAGGATATCCCTTTTCGTGGGAACCAGAACATAAAAAAAAAAAAAAAAATTTGTTGCCACAGAATTGTTGCTTCGTAGGGCTAAACATATATATTAAATTCTCTATTTTCACTTTTGGCGGCGATTTGTAAAATGCCATCAATCATGCACAATCCAGATGTTTCTAAATCAAAATGAACTATGGAATGTTTTATTGATATTGATTCGATGTTTTTTAATGATAGTGATGATGCTCTTGATTCGTTAATTCCAACGTTTGGTTGATATATTACACCTTCTGACGTTTCCTTCGATTTTCTTAACACTTCCCTTTTTTGGTCAATTCAACTCTGCGCAATTTTTTTTCTCTTGATGTTAGCATGAGTCTTCTTTTTTCTTATCAAAATTGTATCTTTGAGCATATGTAGTTGTATGACTACCTGGTTCCAAATTCAATTTTTTTTATATTCAATAACGATACCTCGCCAATATTTTTATAGCAAACTGCACTGTATCTATCTTGAACAACTAAATGCGAGCGATCGTTGGATTGCGACGTTGCCAACAGCCAAGTCATGGCTTATTTGTTGAATCACGCATGCTAGTTGCGTTTCTGAGTGTACAGTCGAGCCTAATTTTTGACACCGTGGAACGACAACTACCTTAAAAATATATATTTAAAAAAACTGAAGAACACGATTTTAACGCACTAAAAATTAAAAAATAATTTTAATATTCAACGATTATGCCGGAAATCATGGGGTGCTTTTTGGTTAGGTATCTTTGAGAAACATAATACCTTTCTCAGAGCCGGCAAACCACCTCATTTTAGCAAAGCTGAAATTTTGAGTATGAATAGTGTGATATGTAGTTGGGAACGTATGCGTACTTGCTAGCTTGAAAGAGAGGGGCCCTTTTACAGGTATCAGGTACAAAAGTATATAAAAAACTTTCTTACTTACGTTAAAGTATGGTAATGCGTTTGGCAATTAATATCGTTGAGTTATAGGCCACTAGATATAGACAATCAATTAACATGAATTCCAAAAGTTTTCAAACTTCAATGGTAGGTTAGTGCATTGATGAAAACAAACTATAAAGTTTTGCAAAAGTCTGCGATGAACGGAACATTGTTTTAATTACAAAAAACGTTTTTATGCTTTATTATTTCACTGAAAATTGCAAAATTTCTGCAAACTAGACATACCTATAGTAATGATGTTTTATAACATGCATTAAGTTTGCAACCTTGTAAAAGTTACTGAACCTTGTTTTTTGTCATTTGTTTAAGTTTTTCATTGTAATTTGTTTAAAAACATCACAATAGTTCTGCAAATTGGATTTGCGAATGGAGAAAAAGTTTAACTTATTCTCGTACATTTTCAAACATTTCTGAAAACCGCATCATTTATTTATCAAACTTTTTTATCGACGCTCCCATTTTCAACACACACAAGCATTGAAATAATTACAAAAGTTTTTATTGTGGTTGCAAATAAAGAGAATATCGGTCTTAGTCGATATGTAACTTTGTAACCTCATACGAAAAACGGAACCTATGTATCCACCAATATTTTTGTTTTGCATTTCAACAACTTTTGAAATAATTGCAAAAGTTCTGCAAATTGCTATTAAAATACCGACAGATCTACAGTGGTCCAGTTAAATACTTGATTTTCCATCGCGTATATCTGTTATATTTTGTAATGGTTGATTGAAATGGCATCCGAAGAATAATACGGTTACGTAGTTAACCATTAAAACATTTGAAACTAATTATTGATCTCAGAAGCAATCACTGTTTCCGACTAATCAGCGAAATAAATTTAATGTAATATTTTTGAATGCAACAATCGAAAGAATACAAAATTTTGCTGAATTCTGCTAAAAGACTAATGGAAGACATTTTTTATCGCATTAGAAATAACATGCAATCATTCTTCATTTAAAATTTTCACTTGTCACAACATGACTTTATAGCAATCGACGAGAAATCAATAATCGATGCCCTTTGGAAGTCAGGATATCAAAACGTTATCGATTGTATATCTCGCAAGTACATAATTTTCATCATCGACCAAAAACGTCGATGAAGAAAAAAAATGTGAAATTCATATTACATCTAAAATTTAATTTTTACAGGTATGTATTTCTTGAATAGAACACAATTATAATCTACGTTTCCACTCGACTTTCTTACTCCAATTGTGGTTTGAAGAATTAATTGAATCCGAATAGAGGACTGAAATGTAATCAACCGTAAAAATAATTTTCTTGATTTTAAAAAAATTTGGAAATAAAGAGGGAAAACATGTTGTAGCTCCAGGACTATTAGATGAATGTGCATTGTTTTTGGTTAGTTATATGGTTGTCTTTCATAAAAATACATTGTCAGTCTTATTGTTATTCTGGTAATAAATCATGTAACTAAACTGCTGTGCATTCATTACTCTGTAAACAACTGTGATGTATTTTTTTTATGAATCAAGAAAATTATGAAAACGTGTCGAGAGATTCTCGATCCCCAAACGTACTCAAGATTATTTTTTCATGCAAGTTCCTAATTGTAATATGATGTTCTGATTTAATATCGAAAACGTTAGCTTTCAACATTGAATGATTTCACCTACCGTTGACTAGCTTCTTCTTGGTCGATAGTTAACTTGGTAACACAATTAATGTCATTTATTAGGTATATGAAAATTTTTATTATTCAGATAACATAGGTGTTGCAAAAATAAATATTCTTTTAATTCCTAATGTTCCGCAATGTAACATAGTTTGCGAATTATTATACTGCCACCAATTGGTAAAATGAGTTGTCTGCCCGATCAGCAAAACTTTTGCTTTTGTTGGTAGAGTACAAATACGAAAATATTCTTCTTTTGGTGTTCCCTCATTTCCGTGTTACAGACGAGATTGCAAATTAATGAAAACATTCTACGTCAGGACATCTCCACTTGCAACCATTATTTGAAACTTTTATAATGATTCCGATATTTATTTCAATTCAAAAAGTAATTTAATGAAAAAATATATTTTCCGTTCAACGCAAGAGGTTGCAAATCAAAACTCTTATCAAGAACATTATTTTAGTTATTTTTTCGAATTTGCGGAACTTTTGAAATTTTCATCGAAAAATTAGGACTAACAACAATTTTTTTTTTCGATAAAACAGACAATTCCGTTTTGGTGAGTGGTTGCAAATTTATCAGAGGATGTAAATTGCTATTTTTCAAAACTTTGTAAGTATGCAGAACTTTTGCAAATTTTTCCGCGCTAATATTGTAAAAATTCATTAAATCCTGATTTTCAACATCTTCCGTTCAGAAAAAAGGGTTGCAAAATCAGACTACATATCATATGAAAGTCCTCTTCACTCTACTGAAGTTTTGAAACTTTTATAATTATTATTAAATTTTGGGAAAATCATGTCTATCTCTACTGGCCTTTTAGCCGAGCGGTCTAAGCTCTGGATCTCAAAAGTTTTGGAGGGTTTGAATCCCCACTCCTGACGATTTTTTATTATTTTTCACTCTGAAATTGAGAAATGATTTAGTTTTGGGATGAAAATTCAAATAAAAAAAAACATTTCTCAATTTCGATGGGAAAAATAAAAAATTTATCGTCAGGCGTGGAGATTCGAACCCTCGCCAGTTTTGGATATCAGAGCTTAGATCTTGGCCTTAGACCGCTTGGCCAACTGGACGATATTAATTGTTAAACGCATTACCATACTCCAACGTAAGTGAGAAAGTTTTGTATGTCCTTTTTTACTTTTTAGTGCGTTAAAAGCGTGTTGTCATCCTTGGAAAGACTTCCGTAGAAAAAACGGAAATTGATGCTACATAGAAAACTACGTTGTCAGCTGGGGTCATTATCACCAATTGTTCAAATTATGTTATTAATATTTATAATTAGTTTTTACCATGCATGTTATATATTGAATTCGAATAAAATTTAATCTTCATAATATGTACAGAGAATATAATAACAATGAAGTACTTCAAGTAGTTAGCCTCAAAATTATAACAAATTTCATTGCTATATTTTTTGCAACTGGTGGTGAAATTTACTTTTCCTACGACCACATAGGAAAGTAACACATATCGCACTCTCTACTGCCATGGAAAGTGACCTTTATTCTCACGCGTGCGGAAAGTACTTTCCGCACTAGTGCGGAAAGTAACTTTCCGCACGGCTGTCAATAAGCCGTCGAACCCGTGAATCCTGTAAGATTTACAGATGTAATTATTAATTGCTCTTCCTTATTGATATTATTCACATAAAGACTGGACTAAAAACCAATTATTTGTAGAAAATAAAGAAAAGAAAAAAAAAATGTTGACGCCGAGAATCGAACCCACAACCTTGCGGTCATCTACCGTATACTCTTCCATCTGAGCTAATTCAGATTTGAATTAACGTTATCAGAGATATGTATATCTCGTAAGTCAGCCATATTAGAAAACATAAATTTAAAACCCTCAACTTCTTCGATGAGCACAATAATTACAAGCAGCATCCGAGAAAATATTGAAACGAATCTTTCGCAAACACCGTTACAATTTACAAATTTCAACAATAACCAATCTACTTTTAATTTTTATGGTTCCAAATAATTCAATTTGTTCCCCAGTTGTATCTAATAAGTACTTACTTAGTAATTTTTTCAAATAAACTTAATTATAGTTATTTCTTCATTTCACTATAAAAGTAATCCTAAATTTATGTGCACTTTTTTTAGAAACAATATTCAAACATAGACTGTCACATATAAAACGTAAGATTAGTCAGGCAACTCAATGTACACGATCTAATATTTACATATTGTTTAATAAAATAGGTGGTCGTAGGAAAAATAGCGTACACTACTTGCGCGAAAGTGGTATTCCACACTCGTGTGATTGCCGCACTCGGCTTACGGCTCGTGCCACAATATTTCCCACTCGTGTGAAAAATGTCACTTTCTGCACTAGTAATGTAATATACTATTTCATCACCAGTTGCGAAAAATCTTACTTTTCGCAACTAGTGATGAAAAGTAAAACATTTGATAACGTTAACAAGTTTTGAAAAGTGTCACTTCAAATGTCAAAATTGGAAAAAATAAATTTTACCACCAGTTGCAAAAAATACAGCAATACAATTTGTTATAATTTTGAGGCCATTCCATACATAATATGTATGGTAAAAACGAATTATAAGTATTAATAACATAGTTTGAACAATTGGTGATATTGACCACAGCTGACAACGTAGTTTTCTATGTAGCATTAATTTCCGTTTTTTTCCAAGGAAGTCTCTCCAAGGATGAGAACACGCTTTCAACTCACTAATAAGTAAAAAATAATTTTAATATAAATCAATGTGAAATATATACATTTTCTATATTTTAATGGGATTTGATTTGAAATCCTGTAAAGTACTACAAGTAATGTGGAGTTTTTCCAGATATCTCAATATATATTCTGAACCAATATAACTTCTGATCGATATATAAACTCCAAAATTTAATATCATTGGAATATTTTATGTAACTATCTTCAACGTCAATTTATGGGGAGAAATCACTCCCATGTCATTTTTTATTTGTCACTAAACTATCTCATAAATTGATATGTGTTATGTCATCTGCAAAAAAGTATGATTTTTCTTCAATATTAAAATGTTTTTTTATTTATTTATTGTCTAGGCATTCCATCATATTGATTGAACATTAACAATTACAGGAATGCACATCTAAGTCACATTTTGACGTGTTTCTTATAAATATGAATAGAGGTTAGTAATAATAATAGTGATAATAATATAAAGGAATAACAATAGCAATAACAGGTGAACAAACTCGTAGCTAGGTTAATCATCGTAGAGTTGAGGATAATTAAAGACTAATTACAGAAAAACATTTGTTGCTAGTCTTCTGATAGTTGTGAAGGGTAAATCAAATATATCAATATCAAAGAAGTATGTATCGTACATTATGTGTAGTTGACAAATGGGAGAGTTCGTTGAAGAGTTTTTTATAGAATGTATGAATATGCGAGGAACAAAACTGCACCCAGGACTGATCCTTGTGGTACTCCACATATCATTGATTCACTTGGACTTGTTTCTTCCTCAGTATACACAAAATTGTTTTCTATCGCCTAAATAATTTTTGAACCAACTATCATTCCAATATAAATTAAAATTTACAAAAGTGTCTCATGATCAACAGTATCAAATGCCTTCAAATCAATTCCACATGTTTTATTGGAGTCTTCGTTACATTCATGACTGCTGATATGTATTTTTTTTCCAAATAATCCCACAAAACAAAACGCGAAAAACTATTGTCCCAACATATCAATTGATAAATGCCAAACAAAAATTATTATGTCATCATTGAACAAAGAACATAAAATGATTTTTCAGGCCTGGACTATAACATACATGGAATAATAAGCATTCGAAGTGATGGATAACTCACGTTCTTATTAAAAATTCAGCGTTTTCCATGAAAATGCCATTGAATTATTCATAGCACATTTCGGCTTTGGTCGCAAAAATTTGCAAGGGGTTTAATAAGCAATAATTTTTTCAGTGGTCTGACATATCAAGTGGGATTTTCATTTCTCGAAAGGAAAATATTGTTCGATTGTTGACAACAAAGACGAATGAAATAAATGCGTGTGGAATGCGATAAACAAATTATAATGCACACATATCAATGAGAATGAGATTACTATAAAAATAGGTGATTTATTCTAAATCATTTTTCCCATTCGAGAAATTAAATCCGTAACAAATTAAAGCTGATTTGTCTGTATGTTTTTGCTAGTTTCATTGCTATAATTGCTCGGGAAATGAATATTGTGTGGGTATTTTTTAGGGAAAAGGATCGGTCAGGCCATAGAAAATATATCGTCAAAGTTGCAGATTTATTCTGATTGCCATTTTTTGGAATAGAAACACGATTGCTCTTTCGAGATTTTGATTTTCAAAAAAATACAAATATGCTAAAAAAATATGATGCAAAGTGGCTCTAGTTTCCACATTCTACATAGGAAAATTCGCTTTATCAATTTTTATCACATACAGGGTGGGGCACCCCATACAACACTGTCCCTGTAAACCAAACCATTAATTTTTTCGGAAACTTCTCCCTTTCATTATATGTATATTGATTGAGGCTGCAAAAGGAAATTATTTTATAGTATACAGGGTGGCTCAAAAAAGTGTGACATATCAAGGTTGTGTTTTTTTAAATGGAACACCCTGTATTTCGTTACACTTTTGAATAGGTCAGGGAAAAATAATATGATTGAATATGAGGTACTATGTACCTAACTATAACCGTTCTCGAGTTATTGATTTTTTTATGAAAATGCTAGGTACAATTGGAAACTAAATAACATCGAAATGTATAGAAATCATCCCTTCGAATTCTAACCAAGCATGAAAGAGGTTTTGGGCTATTGATTTCTATACAACCCGTTTCTCAATATTACACAGAATGTTCAAAAATTATTGTAACTTTTTTATAATTTCGGACAAAGATAACTTTAGAAAAAATCGAATTAAACGGTTTTCTTCACATAAAGGATTCAATATAAAATTGAACCAGAAAATGGTAGATCTCAGGTGAAAAACAACTACTTTCCTGGCAAATACCACGCAGAACGTTGAATGATATTCACCTGAAAATCCATGCATCTTCCATATAATATCAATGGACATTGAATGCAAATGTTTCTTTCTGATAAGCTCGATTATGTTCAATTTATGTCGTGTTCACCTAACAATCCGCATACCGGTTTCAGGCTTCTTGGCCCTCATCAGTACGGAGTAGTCAACCAGCCAAAGGTCCAAAGAACTCTGGCTGAAGTGAGACACAACGTAAACAAACCATCATCGAGCTTGTAACACCTATAGGTACGCCGGAAAAGATAAACTTTAACTGGCGGTACCTAGTGACAGAAAGAAACACTCCGAAAATCTCCCACCTCGATAGGTCTCTAAATAAAAGATTCCTTCTCAGTAGGAGTGGCAAGCCCGTCTAGCATATAGTGAAAGATAAGTGCCATGTGAAGTGGAATGAATAGAAAAATCGAATTAAACGGTTTTCTTCACATAAAGGATTCAATATAAAATTGAACCAGAAAATGGTAGATCTCAGGTGAAAAACAACTACTTTCCTGGCAAATACCACGCAGAACGTTGAATGATATTCACCTGAAAATCCATGCTTTCAAAGATAACTTTGTTATTTAAAATAGAACACCCTGTAGTTTTTTGGTCTGAACAATATAAAATTCAATTATCTTTCATTTCATATGGGGTTCCCTATACCTAACCTAAATAGTTTTTCAGATATTGGCTTTTTCAAATAGTAGTTCTTATTTCAATGCATTCTTTGAATCAAGATAGCTTTGAAACGACATTTATTCAACTTGTTGAAAGAATTCTTATTTACAGTTATTGTATTTTACGTGATTCAAAACATTCACTGAATTATTAGCGTCGAAAATGAAAACTTATCCCATTCAAGAGCGGACAGATATGATTTAAGCGATTGGTGAGTGTTTAGAGAATTGCCTTTTGGCGTCGAGGGTGTATACCTAAAAATATCCAGACCGGAATCATCCAAACAAGTTGGTTTTCAAAAGATTGCTACATCAATTTCGTAGGACTGGAAGTGTAGCTTATGAAAAGGCAAATAGACCAAAACCTATCATTGGAAATGAGGAAAATGAATTTTTTATTATGGGATCAATCATAGAAAACCCTGATACGAGTCAACTTGAGATCGAAAAAGATACAGGGATAAGCAGACGGAGCATTTCTAGGGCAATAAAAAAATACTAATTTCACCCGTACCGTATTCAGATGCACCAGGAATTATATGAAATAGACTTCCATCGACGAATCGAGTTTTGTCTATGGGTTCTGGACAAGTTTAGTGAGGATGAACATTTTTTGTATACCATTTTATTTTCTGATGAATCTACTTTCCATAACAATGGCTTAGTGAACAGACACAACTTCCATTATTATAGTGATGTGAATCCTAATTTTTTCCGCACTCTGGATCACCAGAATAGATGGTCTGTTAACGTGTGGGGAGGAATTATAGGTACACAAGTTATAGGACCATACTTTTTTAATGGAAACTTGAATGGTCAAAAATTGTTACAATTTTCACGAGATGATCTGCCTGAGCTTCTAGAGAATGTGCCGCTGAATATCAGACAACGAATGTGGTTACAATTGGATGGAGCTCCGGCACATTTCAAATTCAGTGTCAGACAGTTTTTGAATATGTGCTTTCCGAAAAAATGGATTGGTAGGGGAGGAATACAAAATTGGCCAGCAAGATCACCAGATTTGACTTGCCTCGATTTTTTCCTATGGGGATACTTAAAGAATGTGGTTTACGACACTCCTCCATCCACACTAGAAAATATGAAGGAGAGAATAAGGGCTGTTTTTCGAAGAGTGACGCCTCAAATGTTATTAAATGTTAAGAAGTCTTTCATAGAGAGAGTGACTCTTTGTATTCAACAGGATGGACGTCATTTCGAGCACCTACTTTGAATTAAATAAATTTGTTTTTCAGTTGAATAATCAAAAAAAATGTGTATAGTCTGTTTAATGAACTACTGTCAGAATATGAATGTAAATGATAACTTCATTTTAGTGAACAGTAAATATTTTCGATGAGGTGAAGTATAACAACTGTCAATGAGAATTATGTGAGTAAATCAAATAAATGTCGTTTCAAAGCTATCTTGATTCAAAGAATGCATTGAAATAAGAACTACTATGTGAAAAAGCCAATATCTGAAAAACTATTTAGGTTAGGTATAGGGAACCCCAATATTATTGAAATAAAAAGTTTCTTTGTCCGAAATTATAAAAAAGTGACAATGATTTTTGAACATTCTGTATAATATTGAGAAACGGGTTTCATCGAAATCAATAGCCCAAAACCTCTTTTATGCTTGGTCAGAATTCGAAGGGATGATTTCTATACATTTCGATGTTATTTAATTTCCAATTGTACCTAGCGTTTTCATAAAAAAATCAATAACTCTAGAACGGTTAGAGTTAGGTATATAGTACCTTGTATGAAATCATATTATTTTTTTCTGACCTATTCAAAAGTGTAGCGAAATACAGGGTGTTCCATTAAAAAAAACACAACTTTGATATGTCACACTTTTTTGAGCCACCCTGTAGACTCCAAAATAATTTTTATTTGTAGCCTTAATCAATATATTATATGTATATTGACAAATTCCCGAAAAAATTAGTGGTTTGGTTTATAGGGACCCACCCTGTATATTTCGGCCATCTCGGAAACGGCTCCAACGATTTCGATGAAATTTTGTATTTAGATAGGGTTTTATTTTTTAAGTTCATCTATATAGGTGTATTTCCTGAAAAATTGCGATTTTACACAAAAAAACATTTTTATGGTGGTTATGTTAGAACAGGCGAATCCACCAGATTCAACTACGACGTCTGGATTACCGGTAGGTTAGGTAAGGTTATACAAAAATGTTTTTTTGTGTGAAATCGTGTTTTTTCAGGAGAGACACCCATATGAGATGGCGTTATAACATTATCCGAATATTTTAGGTTTATCTAAATAAGTATCTCCGGAAAAACACGATTTTACGAAAAAAAAAAACATCGAGCAAAGCTCGGTCGCCCAGGTACTCAACATAAAACAAGTAATGTGTATAAAAGTGATATAAAGTATTATATAGGATTATTTCATATTATATTATTCATTGATAAAAATAGTATATATTCAGTCTCTTAAGTTCCTTATATTTTTTATCAAACAACCCATTAGGAACATTTTTAAATGGAAGAAATCCCTCCATCAGATGAATGTATTTACATTTCAACCGGTATTTTTAGATTTTACGGAATTTGAATAAGCCGAAAAATTGAAGTTGCCCAAATTGGTTCAAGTTTGGTAGGCGGGTAGAAATCCGAAAAATAAACAACATATTTATATAACACTTTTAGAAATATCGAGAAATAACCTAAGTTTTTGTAATTTTTTTGAAAAAATGACAAATTTGAGGTGAAAATTGTTCATGACATCTAAATTTGCGAAAAATGAATAATAAAAAAAATCCCAAATGATGCGGACCTTAACGGTGACACTGTCTACAGGGTGAGTCAGAACTATGCGATTGTTAGTAACAGATTTCGACAAAAGGTAATTGGTTTTGTGATAAAAAACAATTCAATTGAATTTTGTTTGCAGTGTTTTTTTTTGAAATATTTCGAGTTTCTAGTCTAACAGTTATTTTCACTTCTACTTATTCCATAGATTGGACACAAAGCTAACTCAAAATCTGCTGTAGAAGGCTTTGAACAAATATCAATTATCCCATTGTTGATACTGTGCTATGATAAATACCTATCAGACAAAACACTATGAGCAATGCTGTTGTGAAAGTGCATATCATGTCGTATTTTTGTTTGAGAATGTAAAACATAAACAAAACTCTTGTCTCTGCGACAGTGGTTTTAAGTTATAACGATATATACGATAATAAAAAAAGATACGATGATCTTGATTGAAATTTATTTACATTTATTTAAACTCAGACGATAACTGATATTTGGAAAACAGAAAAGTGGGTTATGATTCTTTGAACTCGCCCGCAATGTACACAAAAATATTTTAATCTTTTTTCAAAATTTATTCGTACGTTTTTACTATTTACCTTTTATTGTAATAATCCTCGAAATGGTAATTCCAAAATTGGGTAGATTTTCCGCAACTGAAAAAATTCAACCGCCACTGAAACTTCAGCACTTGTTTTTGCTCTCATATGCACTGTATCGTTGAGTATTCACTTATTGGGAATCAGATTGAACAACTGTCAACCTTTATCACACTTTTGATGCTCTTGACCTGAATAGAACTATCGCGGAATCGCCAAGAAAACCAATAAATATTCCGATATATTTCCAGGCATCTACCCAATGTTCTTGACTACCCACCAATTACTAGAGTAGTTAACAAGTTACAATGCCACCTTCCTTATATACCCGGTGGCCAGAATGATAGCAAAACAATATTCTGTACAGCAAGTTTATTCTCTGAATCATGCGAAAAATATTTGAACGTTATTTCGAGTCTATCAAGACGACGACATTAAATATTTTACAATCCATACCTGTGAAATATGCAACAAAAACTAAAGGAATGTTGAATTCATCAAAATATAAAAACGTTACGATTAGAATAATGATCAACGGATACAAGGTGCAATTATAAAAAAATTATAATGGCCTGACATATCTGAAACTATTTTTCGTCTACTTTGCCAAATAGCCAATATAATTCTAAAAATATCCAGTGAGCAATAGTTTTCTTATAATCAGAAGAAATGATGAATGTGCCTCACCTACCGTAAAATATGCAACTACACAATCTATGCCTATATATTTACGTGTACTGACTGACTGACTGACGATTAACGCAAAGACCAAACCGCTGGATCTAAAGAGCTGAAATTTTGAGAGCGTATTTCTATGATGACATGATTTTTTCCTAAAGGGAAGCTAAGGCGATGAGGCACATTCTAAAAATATTTCTATTTATATACAGGATGTCCCAAAATAAGGTTCACAACTAAGATAGTTGTTTTTGAATGGCAACTCCCCATTTTTTTAACATTTTTTAATTTGCCAGTACATTGTCGATATAACGGACCTGGGTTTATCAGGCTTATCCAATTTATCCACAATCTTGGAAAAAATACTAAATAAAAATTATAAAAAAATTTAAAGACAAGCTTTTATTATACAAATGCACTGAAAAGGAAAAAATAATTTCTTTCATTCTGCCACGCGAAATTACCTATTTTGTATCCGCGGAAAGCTTCTGAATCTGTTACCCACAGAATAACAATAAAAGAAATTACTTTTTTCTTTAATTATAACTAATAAAAGCTTGTTTTTTTCCTTTATTAATTTTTTAGAATTTATGATGTTAAATAACTAGTTTAGTAATTTTATCTGATTTATTTTTGAATTTTGCCAAAAAAATGATACTCTGATCCCGAAAACCCCTTGATACCAATTTTGAATAGAATCGGACCATAATCACAAAAATTGTGCGCCATTTTGTTTTTTTCCTAACAAAAATTTCATAATGCAATTACCAGAATGATGTACACCTGCCAAATTTAAAATCAATCAGACTATTAGAAATGGGTCAAATTTAACTTTTGATTACGGACAGACTCACAGACAGAAAGGTCAAACTGAAAAGAAAAGCTTGTAAATAAAAATCTTGGACCCCAAAAACCCCACAAACCAATTTCGAATAGAATCATACCATAATCACAAAACTCGTCCGCCATTTTGGAGCCGCCATGTTGAATTTTTGAATTTTGACAAAAAATATAATCACCGACCTTGAAAACCCATAATCACAAAAATTGTCCGCAATATTGGAGCCGTCATTTTCTTTTTTTTTCTTAATAATGCATTGTCATCGGAAATGAACGGGGAAGAAATGTTAATAATATAAATATGGACTTAGCAACAATTCTCGAATGGGGATCTAATAACTTGGTAGAATTCAATGCAAACAAAACACAAGCATGTCTTTTCTCTAGAAAAGCCGATCTCACTGTGCCTAACATAACTTTGTCAGGAGTAACCATACCACTGAAGCCATCCATATCGATGCTTGGTATTACTATCAGCAATAACCTTTCCTGGGAAAATCACGTGAGGTCGATTGCCAAAAGTGCATCCCAAAAACTTGGTTTTTTGTTTCGTGCCAAGAGCTATTTCACCCCCAGTCAGCTGCTTATGATCTATAAGGCACAGATCCGACCTGTCCTGGAATACTGTTCCCATATTTGGAGTGCGGCACCTAAACATATCCTGAGGCTATTGGATTCTGTCCAAAAAAGGGCAATTCGTCTCGTCGGTGATGCCTCGCTTACAAACTCGCTCACTTGTCTGGAACACCGTAGAAAAGTTGGCGATTTATCTCTATTTTATAGATATTTTCATGGGCGATGCTCTTCTGAAATATCAACAATCGTTCCTGCTTTGGCAGCCTCTTCGAGATTAACCCGTCAAGTTCAGTCATCACACCCCTTCGTGGTCACTTTGGAGACCTGCAGAACATCACTTTCCAAAGACTCGTTCATCCAACGAACAGCGAGGCTTTGGAACTCATTGCCTAGGGAGGTGTTCCCCGAGGCATACAACCTTCAGAAATTTAAGAAGAACACCAACTCCTACCTTCTTTCCCTAGGTTCCCACGATGTTCTCTGAACATTACAGGATATTCCTTTTCGTGGGAACCAGAACATAAAAAAAAAAAAAAAATGTACACCTGCCAAATTTCAAATCAATTGGACGATTAGTGTGGTCAAATTTAACTTGCAAAATTTTTTACAGACAGACAGACACACAGACAGAAACCAAAATAAAAATAAATTTTTGACACCCTGTATATAAAAAATTAAGGCCCTGCGGACTCATGCTCATATGAACTTTTCACCTTATAAATTGAGGAATCGTCCTGTAAAATATCGGACACTTATTACATAACACATATGAAGCGAGTGATAATAAAAAAACAGCTATGTGTGTCTTCGTCGATCTTGCCAAAGCCTTTGATACTGTGTGCCAGAAACGAATGCCTGACACTCTGCAAGATCTATGATTAAAAAACAAAGAGTTTAATTTAATGAAGAGTTATTTTGCAGAAAGAAAACAGTGCACTGAAATCGATTCTCTAGTGAGTAAATTCCAAGAGATAACACACGGGTTCCGCAAGGAACCGTGTTAGGACCTCTCCTCTTTACAATTTATGTGAATGACATCTTCAAAATCAACTCATCTGGGGATGTGGTCAGTCTTGCTGACGATCAGGTATGCTTTTATACGGGGTATAATTGGGGTGAGCGAAAACTGAAAACAGAAACAGATTTTAAAAACTTTACCGACTTTTTCTCAAATAAAAAACTCACGGTCAATTGGGATAAAACTGAAATTCCGCCGTTTTCCTCCTATGAAAAACATCTACCTACCTATGAGGAATTGTCAATAACGAGTGACTTGAAAATAAAATCCACGAAAACAATTAAATATCTTGGCGTTATATTTTATTCTCATTTCATTGAACGATGCATCTCCAGCTTTGGACTTGTGCATTCTAAATTAAAAAATAATCTAGGAACGAAAAACTAGTGTTTTTATTCTTATTTTCAACTAACCATTCAACCTCAAAACAAAAACATGATGATTTGAAATGGATTATTTGGGAATCCGAGAATAAAGAAAGCCTAGACTCTCTTCTGTTGACGTATTTTAAAGTTAGTGTATAATAATGACTTTATTGATTTTCTATTTTTATGTTGATTTGTTGAAGATTGAAGAGTCTATCAATATATTTAAGAATACATTTATGTTTTTTTCAAGAGGTTATTTTTTATTCCTTATCCATTAGCATTATTTGGGTTTTCGCTTTAACGTAATATCTCATGTTTTCACATTTTACTAGGATACTTTATTTTTTGTTTAGTTTTACGTGTTTTTTTATATTAGGTTTTAGATAAACTTATCATTTCTGCTTTTTGTTTTCCATTTTGTAACTTTTTTAGGAAATATCATATGAATGTCGCATTTGGATATACAGGGTGTTACCAAAAAGTTTTTTACCAGAACTTTTTAACGAAACAACATTTTTCAATTAAAAAATATATGTTGAAAAGAACGATCCATTGCAAAACTTTTTTAAGCCCATGTTGTGTTCGTAAAAGCAATGGTTTCCTCATAAAAAAATAAAATACAACATTGTGCATGAACGGATCTTCTGTGAATGGAATCGAAAAAATCTAGTAGGTGGCTGTCACGTTTTGTTTGCACAACTTGTGACTTCAATCGTAGTATTTTAAAATCGAAAAAATCTAGTAGGTGGCTGTCAGGTCGCTTTGATTTCTATGTGGTAGTTGAAAGTTCAGTTGTGTGTTTTGTTCTTCAATATGAATAATTACACTAACGCTGAAATGGCCGATATGCATTTTATGTATGGTCGTTCCAATGGAAATTCTTTGCAAGCTACACGGCTCTATGCAGAGATGTAGATGTACGACGTGTATCCAAATCGTTGGATAGGCAGAGCAGGACCTCGACCTTGGCCTCCCAGATCTCCAGACTTAAACCCTTTGGACTTTTGCATCTGGGGTCACCTGAAGTTCTTGGTTTGTACGACCCCCATTGAATGTGTGAATGATTTAAGGAATCGCATCATTGCAGCCTGCGAGGCAATCCAAAACTCACCAGGAATATTTCAACGTTTGCGCCAGTCTATGAGACGAAGACTTGATTCCTGTCTAATGGTTGGAGGTGGTCATTTCGAGCAGTTTTTATAATTCCGTTCCATTTGATCTTGTTGCCTCTTTCTTTGTTGTAATACACATAATTTGGAATTGTTTGTATTTATAATTTTATATTTTCTATTAAAAGAAAACATGGTACTGGTACATGCCTACATTAAAAGTTAAAACAAGCGGAATAATTTTGAAATACGATTGAAGTCACAAGTTGTGCAAACAAAACGTGACAGCCACGTACTAGATTTTCTCGATTCCATTTACAGAAGATCCGTTCATGCACAATGTTGTATTTTTTTTATTAGGAAACTATTGCTTTTACGGATACAACAGGAGTTGAAAAAGTTTTGCAATGAATCGTTCTTTTCAACACATATTTTTACATTGAGAAATTTTGTTTCGTTTAAAAGTTCTGGTAAAAAATGAAATAGGGTTGCATGTATCACCAGAACATGCCCACAAAATGCCATTTCCTCAACTCCTCATCAATTTCAAGAAAAAAAACTATTTTTTTTCCTCATTTTGCGAAGCGTGTAACTTTTCAAGGAAATGCCTAGGAGCTTTTGTTTTCGTGAAAAGTAACACCCTGTATAACCAAATATTTCCGATATTTTGATATTTATATAAAATATCATGATATTTTTGCGCTCTGATAAAATATAGTGTTACCATCTCCTTGTCGGATTTATCGTTTGAAAAAAAATCGAGTCGATAGCTTGGATAGAAAAAAAAGTTATGGAACTTGCACGCACCCCTGGGTCCCTCTGTATATAACGGGATAACGGAATAGCGGAAAGCGAGCAAAGCCACAGGCATAAGCTGGATGGAACAACACAAAGAAAAACAGGAAAAAATACAAATTCCACGCGAACTACTAAAGTGAGTCAATTTCTGGGACACCCGAAAATTCACAACCGAAATTTCGATGAATTATTATGATTACCATTGAACTTTCAACGTAATGATACACGTGGTGAAGTGAAGTGCCTTGAATCATATGTGGGGGCGTGTCTAAGTTGCGTTTTCAATGTCTCGTGTATATGGAGCGATATCCGATAATTTTTTGTACCCAGCTGCTGGGCATATTTGGAAGATACAAAAAAGTGGCCAAGTAGCATTAAAAGTTTCGAACAGGGTGTAATCTTACTTCTTGCACACCTATGAATGACGGATGTTTAATGTCACTTGAAAACGAATTTCAGTGGTTGAAAATTCGAAAAACGAATTGAAAAAATTTCAAAAAATCTTTTGTCAAATTTTGGAAACATCTGATTTTATGAACATTCCGTTCATATTTTCAAACAAATCAAAGTTTTGGTATACTTACGCAGAACATATTTTTCAACCGACGAAATCAAAAAGGAGGAGGTTCTCTATTCGACGCGTATATTTTTTTTACACGCTTTATATTAGCTTCACTTGTATGTTTGTTTGTTTGTTTGTTTGTTTGTAACCTACTCCTTTGGGCGCGATGTTGACCCACTTCCAGACGTCCGAATGATTTGAAATTTGGCAGGTGTACATAATTCCGGTAACAATGCATTAAGATATTTTTGTGTGAAGAAAAAACAAAATGGCGGCTCCAATATGGCGTACCAGTTTTGTGATTATGGTCCGATTCGCTTCAAAATTGGTATCCGAGGGTTTTTGTAGTCGGAGATTATGATTCTTTTGTCAAAATTGAAAAATTCAAGATGGCGGCTTCAAAATGGTGGACGAGTTTTGTGATTATGGTCCGATTCGCTTCAAAATTGGTATCCGAGGGTTTTTGGGGTCGAATATTATGATTCTTTTGTAAAAATTGGAAAATTCAAGATGGCGGCTCCAAAATGGTGGACGAGTTTTGTGATTATGGTCCGATTCTATCAAAATTGGTATGTGGGGGTTTTTGGGGTCGGATATTATGATTCTTTGGTAAAAATTGGAAAATTCAAGATGGCGGCTCCAAAATGGTGGACGAGTTTTGTGATTATGGTCTGATTCTATTCAAAATTGGTATGTGGGGGTTTTTGGGGTCGGATATTATGATTCTTTGGTAAAAATTGGAAAATTCAAGATGGCGTTCAAAATGGCGGCCGAGTTTTGTATTTGGTTGATTCTATTCAAAATTGGTATGTGGGGGTTTTGGGGTCGATATTATGATTTTTGTAAAATTGGAAAATTCAAGATGGCGGCATGGTCTGAGTCTATTCAAAATTGGTATGTGGGGGTTTTTGGGGTCGGATATTATGATTCTTTGGTAAAAATTGGAAAATTCAAAATGGCGGCCGAGTTTTGTGATTATGGTCCGATTCTCTTCAAAATTGGTATCCGAGGGTTTTTGTAGTCGGATATTATGATTCTTTGGTGAAAATTGGAAAATTCAAGATGGCGGCTTCAAAATGGCGGCCGAGTTTTGTGATTATGGTCTGATTCTATTCAAAATTGGTATGTGGGGTTTTTGGGGTCGAATATTATGATTCTTTTGTAAAAATTGAAAAATTCAAGATGGCGGCTTTAAAATGGCGGCCGAGTTTGTGATTATGGTCTGAGTCTATCCAAAATTGGTATGTGGGGGTTTTTGGGGTCGAATATCATGATTCTTTCGTGAAAATTGAAAAATTCAAGATGGCGGCTCCAAAATGGTGGACGAGTTTTGTGATTATGGTCTGAGTCTATCCAAAATTGGTATGTGGGGGTTTTTGGGGTCGAATATTATGATTATTTTGTAAAAATTGGAAAATTCAAGATGGCGGCCGAGTTTTGTGATTATGGTCTGATTCTATTCAAAATTGGTATGTGGGGGTTTTTGGGGTCGAATATTGTGATTCTTCTGTGCAAATTGCAAAATTCGAAATGGCGGCTTCAAAATGGGGGCCGAGTTTTGTGATTATGGTCTGATTCTATTCAAAATTGGTATGTGGGGGTTTTTGGGGTCGTAGATTATGATTACCTAATTTGATAAGATTATTCCATTTTTTAATTTGCAAAATAATAAAAATAATAGTTTAAAAAAAACTAAAAAAACATGCTTTTATAAATAAACCACACCAAAAAGTAGGAAATAAATAATAGTTTGAAAAAACAAAAAAAACACTTTCATAGAAAACCAGACTAAAAAATAGAAAATAAGAAAAAAATGTATTTTATTTAAAAAAAAGCATGGGGTGCATGGTATCAATAATTATATAGTACATTACACACTGAGGCGATACCATGCACTCCACGCTTTTTTTTAAATAAAATACATTTTTTTCTTATTTTCTATTTTTTTAGTCAGGTTTTCTATAAAAGCGTGTTTTTTAGTTTTTTCAAACTATTATTTATTTAATGTATGATCACGCACAACTTTTCACAGAGCTGTTCGATTCCGGTGATTCTATTTTCATTGGATAGGGTGTACTTCAAAGTTGCTCCCATTTCAATTTGAACAACAAAATCCATCCCTAAGGGTAGCAAAATAAAGGATATTGGTCGTTCACCCTCTGAATTTTGGTCCGTTAACCGATTCTGTCAGGCATAACTTTGCAGTGGGTTTTCCGATTTGGATGATTCTTTTTTTATCAGAAAGGGTATACCTCATAGTTGATCATATTCCAATTTGTAATGAAATGATCCACCCCTATGGGTAGAAAAATAGGGGATAATTGAATTTTCACTTGTGAACTTTGGTACACATATGTAGTTGACATTGACAGACCCTCCTACATTCGTCAAAATGATTACATTCTATGAAAGGATGGAATTATATACAAAGTGATGAAATCAACTAACCAGGACTTTCAAAATTAATTTATATTATACAGTGCGCGGCTAAATTATGGAACAAATTCGATATTTCTCGAACAATGTACTTTTGACAAAAATCCTGAAAGAGGTCGATTTTTGTTTTTAATGCCGATTTTTGAATGTATATTCTAAAGAAGTGGTTTTGACGTGGTGACGTAATCGGTAATTTTTTTAAATTGACATAGATGTCTTGTGATACTCCATCTGAAAGGTCTTCCAATACTGCATTCAATGATAATAAATAATTTAATTAGTTTATACAGGGCGAACAAAAATTAATATTTTATTTAAATGTATTTTTTTGGATATAAAGTTATTATCTTATACTTCATCTGAAAGGTCTTTCAATAGATCATTCAATTATAATAAATAATTTGATTTTATTATACTGGGTGAACAAAAATTATTATTTTATTTTATTTGTCGGATATAAAGTTATTCTCTTACTGAAATAAAACATTAATTTTTGTTCACCCTGTACAAACAAATCAAATTATTTATTATCATTGAATGCAGTATTGAAAGACCTCTCAGATGAAGTATCACAAGACATCTATTTTAATTTAAAAAAATTACCGATTACGTCACCACGTCAAAACTGGTGACATAACCTCTTTAGAATATACATTCAGAAATTGGCATTTAAAAACAAAAATCGACCTCCTTCAGGATTTTTGTCAAAAGTACATTGTTTGCGACATATCGAATTTGTTCCATAATTTAGCAGCGCACTGTGTAACAATAAATAGTTAAAATAGAAAATCATATTATTTAATAGTTAATAGTTGAAGTAAGCTAGGTAAGTAAGTATTTTAGAAGTAATAAAAAATTAAGTAGGTTTTAATTAGTAGATTTCAACAACAAGGAATTGAAAAATAAAAACTTTTTAACAAAAACATAAACCGACGAAAAAATTAACTGAAAAGCAAATAACTAAGCGCCTAAACTAATGTAAGTAACTAATTTTGAGTCGGCGCCAAACAAACAAGCAAATGAATTAGGTAAGGCGTAAAATGATGGCATCGAGTTGCGCGGTGACATTCTGATAATTTTTTTGAAGTAATTTAATGATCTTCGTTGATTGTTTGTTTGGCGCCGATTCAAAATTAGTTACTCACATTAGTTTAGGCGCTTAGTTATTTGCTTTTCAGTTGATTTTTTCGTCGGTTTATTGAGCTCAGTTATTGAGACTGAGAAGGTTTATTTTATTTTTTACTTTTTAGTTCCGTATTTTGTGGGTTTAATTTTTTGTTAAAAAGTTTTTATTTTCAATTTTTCGTGGCTGAAATCTACTAATTACTAATTGCTTGTTTTTCGATTACTTCCAAAATACTTATCCACCTAACTTCAACTATTACCAGTTGAATAATATGATTATCTACTTTTACTATTTGTTGTAATATGAATTATTTTTGTTGTTCTGGTTAGTTCACTCCATTACTTTGTATATCATTCCATCCCCTCATAGAATATATTGATTGTGATAATGACACTAGCGATCTGTCATTGTCAACTACATATGTGTGCCAATGTTCACAAGTGAAAAATCAATTATCCCCTATTTTTCTACCCGTAAGGGTGGATAATTCCATTCAAAATCCAAATATGATCAACTAGGAGGTATACCCTAGCTGATAAAAGAAGAATCATTCAAATCGAAGATCCCAGTACAAAGTTATAGCTGCTAGAATCGGTTAACGGACCAGAATTCAGAGGGTGAGTGATCAATATCCTTCATTTTGCTACCCTTAGGGGTGGATTTCATGTTTTTTCAAATTCAAATGGGACCAACTTCGAAGTAGGCGAGTAGTTTGCGTCAACACATGTTCACCTCCTACGAGAGATGAATATGGGTTGCGGAAACTTAGGTGGCTACCTCCAAGTGGTATCGCTGGATAACGGGGTTGACAAGGAAAATCCAGTGGGAATGACCAGAAATGGTCAAAACCTGCGGATCTCTAAGTCAATCTCAAACCAAATGCCACCACAACGATGGCTTAATCCAAGGCGTCAAGCGACCCGTGCCGAGGGATGGATGATACCTGAGCCAGTCAGGTATAAAAAACGGAGCCTCTGGGATACATGGCGACCTCCCAGGTAATCTGCCTACACCTGCGCAAGGGGCACCGCAGGTGTGGACGACCCTTTCCCCTACACAAACAGCCTTGGGAACTTCCAGTTGAAGAAGACCCAACACCGATAGCGGGTATGGAAGTCGAGGAGATTCCAGTTGAATCACACTCGGCACCAGAAACCTAAACCCAACCGAGGAGGGATCAGCAGATGGTCGAACACCTACTGAGAAACTCCGGAAACAGAGTGGATTCAAAGTCATTTGGTAAAATGGAAACCAAAGATTCTTCAGCTCATCAAAGCCAGGACATGGGATAGATACTGAAGAATGGCTTGTCATCAAGAGACAAGAGGAGGCCTCGGGTCTAACTCTTGTCTTTCAATCTTCGACTGTGACGCCCTGAGTGGTGGGCGACGCAGGATCTTTGGAGGGATCGGCCCGGAAACGGGCATGAATCCGAAGAGCCTTATCGGCGGGCTTCTAGACCTAACTAAGGGCACAAACCTGTTTGAATGAGGAACCACTGACGACAGAGTGATACAATAGACCCCAGCTGGTCGCAGTGTCAAGGGAAGCTAAGTGCCAGCCCTGTCTCTGGCTCGTCAGACTTAAACCAACCAACCAACCAACTTCGAAGTACACCATATCCACTGAAAAAAGAAATATCGGAATCGGACGCCTCAGTAAAAAGTTATGCGTGATCAAACATAAAAAAAAATATACGAGTCGACTAGAGAACCTTCTTCTATTTGGTTTCGTCGGTTAAAAATAAAATAAATCTTCTGTCTAAATGATAATTGAGCTCCTAAACTAAGGTGAGTAACTGATTTTGAGTCGGCGCCAAACAAACTAGCAATTGAATTAGGTAAAGCGTAAAATGATGGCAGCGAGATGCACGGCTGCGTTTTGATTATTTCTTTCAAAGTAATATAATGATCTTCGATAATTGTTTGTTTGGCGCCGACTCAAAATCAGTTACTTACATTAGTTTAGGAGCTCAATTATCATTTAGACTAAGAAGAATTAATTTACTTTTTGCTTTTCAGTTGATTTTTTCGTCGGTTTGATTTTTTGTTAAAGAGTTTTTATATCATACCTTCATCATAATCCTTGTTTTATGAACTAAAAAGCGTGCAAAATCTCAAGGTTGCTCGATAACAAAAACAAGTCCAACTTACATAAAAAATATAAAACAATTTGAGTCTGTTTCTTCCCGATCCATAGCAATAACTTTTCATATTCTCTATAATACGAATTTCTGGATTTTTCTGGTATCAATTTTGATCCGCAACCATTTTAAAATTATCAATTATATGAACTGTCAAATAAGCTTGTGAACAAACAATTGCTATATCCATATCAACAAGACGTGACATCAGATGTCCATTACATACCTGATTAGATGTATTAAAATATAAGGAACATTATCCTGATCTAAAATTCATTTCCAGCATTGTTATTGTGGTTATGATGCAGGTATAATTAAAAAAAAAGCGTATGATACACTTATATAAGTGCCTTTGAAGGCTCACTTATACACTTGTATCATAATATACTATTTTATATTTTTTTTCTGATATAAAATTTTCAAAGTGATAACCTTTTTATTTTTTGATGGACTACCAACTGTTGGCCAAGGGAAGGAGTTAGGGAAGGAAATGCGCAAGACAAAATAATGACATCTAGTGAGAAACATTATTTTAAATTAACAAGATTGGGAAAAAAACTATAGTTTATAAATACTTATAGACTAGGGTCGATAATTTTTGAAACAAAAAAAAATAGTAGGATGAAACCCATTGGAAAAGGAAGAGAATATAACAAAAATGAAAGGAAAAATAATTTACGGGCGATCTGAGGTCGGGAAGTGGAAGGGGGTGAGTTTAAGGGTAAAAAACGGTTTATCTCGATTTCCGGCAAATCTACAAGTCCTATGGAAAGAGTTAAATGCCAAAGTTGTAGGTAATAAAATGATCTACAACGTTTGTACCCACACTTTTTTCACATAATCTCAAAATTTATGTGAAAAATTCAAATAACCAAAATTTTTTTTCACGGAATTTGCTGAAAACTCACCTTCTCATGTCCCAAACACACTGTAATTTCTTTAATTTAAAATATTTATTTTTTCACCTTATTTTGACTTAATATCGAAAAAGCACCCTAATTTTCAATCAAAAATTCTCCCGTCAAAATATCAGCTTTTTTTAAAAAGTCGGTGGGCTTTTTGTTCGTTGAAATCTCTACTTTCTCATGGTGTGAAAAAATATACATTACTATCGTAAATGTTCTCAGAAAATGCAAAGAAATAACAGGTAGTAAGGCCCAGACCCTCCTAGCCCCTTCCCCACTTTTTTTTTTTTTTTTAATGTTCTGGTTCCCACGAAAAGGGATATCCTGTAGTGTTCAGAGAGCATCGTGGGAACCTAGGGAAAGAAGGTAGGAGTTGGTGTTCTTCTTAAATTTCTGAAGGTTGTATGCCTCGGGGAACACCTCCCTAGGCAATGAGTTCCAAAGCCTCGCTGTTCGTTGGATGAACGAGTCTTTGAAAAGTGATGTTCTGCAGGTCTCCAAAGTGACCACGGAGGGGTGTGATGACTGAACTTGACGGGTTAATCTCGAAGAGACTGCCAAGGCAGGAACGATTGTTGATATTTCAGAAGAGCATCGCCCATGAAAATATCTATAAAATAGAGACAAATCGCCAACTTTTTTACGGTGTTCCAGACAAGTGAGCGAGTTTGTAAGCGAGGCATCACCGACGAGACGAATTGCCCTTTTTTGGACAGAATCAATAGCCTCAGGATATGTTTAGGTGCCGCACTCAAATATGGGAACAGTATTCCAGGACAGGTCGGATCTGTGCCTTATAGATCATAAGCAGCTGACTGGGGTGAAATAGCTCTTGGCACGAAACAAAAACCAAGTTTTGGGATGCACTTTTGGCAATGGACCTCACGTGATTTTCCCAGGAAGGTTATTGCTGATAGTAATACCAAGCATCGATATGGATGGCTTCAGTGGTATGGTTACTCCTGACAAAGTTATGTTAGGCACAGTGAGATCGGCTTTTCTAGAGAAAAGACATGCTTGTGTTTTGTTTGCATTGAATTCTACCAAGTTATTAGATCCCATTCGAGAATTGTTGCTAAGTCCATATTTATATCATTAACATTTCTTCCTCGTTCATTTCTGGTTTCACGGGCTGATATAGGGGCCCTGGAAGAGAAAGCGGTATGGAGGGTACTATCATCGGCAAAGCTGTGTACTGGACATGAAGTTGCTTTCAACAGGTCATTGATGTGAAGTAGAAATAGTGTTGGTGCGAGAATAGATCCTTGCGGAACACCAGCATTTATGACTAGAGTGTCAGATGAAACTCCATCGACCACTACATGGAGAGACCTGTTTGAGAGAAAACTAGCAAGCAGAGAACACAGCTGAGGGGGCAAGCCATAAGACGGAAGCTTGGCGAGGAGTCCCTGGTGCCAAACTCGATCGAACGCCTTGGAGATATCTAATGCCACAGCTAAAGTTTCTCCATACTTTTCAATAGATAGCTGCCATATATGTGAGACGTAAGCGAGCAGGTCACCAGTTGATCTCTGATGGCGGAAGCCATATTGCCTATCGTTGACAATTCCTGAGTCTTCCAGATATTTCATGAGCTCGATGTTGATGGCTTTTTCCATGACCTTTGAAATAATAGATAGCAGTCTTTCTGATAGTACGTTGGCGAAAGGTGATCTCGGGCATGTGACTGTCAATAGGTGTAATGTTCGGGGGTTGTTTTCCCGATGAATCCAGAGTGGAATTTCCAGCAAATAGGTGCGCAAAGATATTGGCTTTTTCCTGGGCAGTCGTTGCTAGTGTTCCATCTTCTTTGGTTAGAGGAGGAAATGAGCTGGAAGTGAAGTTTCTTCCACAGCTTTGGCGAAAGACCAAAATGAACGGGATCCGTTAGGACATTCAGCAAGTTTTGATCTTATTTTGGCATTGTGGACATCTTTTGAGCATTCTCTTGTCTCTTTGCATATGCCTCTAGCCTCGACATATGCTGCTCTGGTCTCAGGGCCCGGATTTTTTAGCCATCGATGGTATGCTGACTTGCAAGATTTGAACTAAACAGACCTACATACATACAAATGTTGAGTTAAATGAAGTCTTGTAAAAATTAAGCCTGTTCCTTAGTAAAAAGCATTTATTTATAGGGAAAGAAATCAGCTATCAATTACTTATCAATTAAAATAAATCTATCTTAAAGAGAACAAAATGACAAACAATCTCTGAAAAATGCGCAAAAATATTAGGACTGTGTACGGGTAATTCAAAAGGACATGAAGTATTTGAATAAATAATAGTTTAAAAAACTAAAAATCACGCTTTTATAGAAAACCAGACTAAAAAAATAGAAAATAGAAAAACATTTATTTTATTTAAAAAAAAGCGTGGGGTCTGTGACATCTCCTACTTTAGTGCCCTAGGTGTGTAATGTACTATATAATTATTGATACCATGCACCCCACGCTTTTTTTTGAATAAAATTAATTTTTTTCTAATTTTCTTATTGTTTAGTCTGGTTTTCTATAAAAGTGCGTTTTTTAGTTTTTTTAAACTATTATTTATTTCCTAATTTTCAGTGTGGTTTATTTATAGAAGCGTGTTTTTTTAGTTTTTCTTGAACTATTATTTTTATTATTTTTTTGCAAATTAAAAAATGGAATGATCTTATTAAATCAGGTAATCATAATCTCCGGCCCCAAAAACCCCCACATACCAATTTTGAATAGAATCAGACCATAATCACAAAACTCGGCCGCCATTTTAAAGCCGCCATCTTGAATTTTTCAATTTCTTATTAAATGAAGTCATCATTATTCCGGACCCCAAAAACCCCCACATACCAATTTTGAATAGAATCAGACCATAATCACAAAACTCGGCCGCCATTTTGAAAGCCGCCATCTTGAATTTTTCAATTTTTACAAAGGAATCATAATATTCGACCCCAAAAACCCCCACATACCAATTTTGAATGGAATCAGACCATAATCACAAAACTCGTCCACCATTTAGGAGCCGCCATCTTGAATTCGTCTTCCATCTTGGGGCCGCCATATTAAATTTTTCAATTTTGACAAAAGTATCATAATATCCGACCACGAAAACCCTCAGATACCAATTTTGAAGCGAATCGGACCATAATCACAAAACTGTACGCCATATACATACCGAATACCGAATACCGAAAGAAGAACATCATCCGATATGACCTGGTTTAACAGAAACTGCTCTAGAGCTGTGGCTTCCAAACAGGCAGCATACCATCGATGGCTAAAAAATCCGGGCCCTGAGACCAGAGCAGCATATGTCGAGGCTAGAGGCATATGCAAAGAGACAATAGAATGCTCAAAAGACGCCCACAATGCCAAAATAAGATCAAAACTTGTTGAATGTCCTAACGGATCCCGTTCATTTTGGTCTTTCGCCAAAGCTGTGGGAAGAAACTTCACTTCCAGCTCATTTTCTCCTCTAACCAAAGAAGATGGAACACTAGCAACGACTGCCCAGGAAAAAGCCAATATCTTTGCGCACCTATTTGCTGAAAATTCCACTCTGGATTCATCGGGAAAACAACCCCCGAACATTACACCTATTGACAGTCACATGCCCGAGATCACCTTTCGCCAACGTACTATCAGAAAGATTTTGCTGGGTCTCAACACCAACAAAGCCTGTGGATCTGACGGAATCCCGCCGATTGTTCTCAAGAAATGTGCCCCCGAACTAACACCTGTTCTTTGCAAGTTGTTCAACCACTCTTACAATTTGGGGGTATTTCCGTCCAATTGGAAAATTGCAAGAGTACAGCCAGTCCCTAAAAAGGCAAAAGGCCCTACCTAGCAACTACAGACCTATCGCACTGCTATCTATTATTTCAAAGGTCATGGAAAAGCCATCAACATCGAGCTCATGAAATATCTGGAAGACTCAGGAATTGTCAACGATAGGCAATATGGCTTCCGCCATCAGAGATCAACTGGTGACCTGCTCGCTTACGTCTCACATATATGGCAGCTATCTATTGAAAGTATGGAGAAACTTTAGCTGTGGCATTAGATATCTCCAAGGCGTTCGATCGAGTTTGGCACCAGGGACTCCTCGCCAAAGCTTCCGTCTTATGGCTTGCCCCTCAGCTGTGTTCTCTGCTTGCTAGTTTTCTCTCAAACATGTCTCTCCATGTAGTGGTCGATGGAGTTTCATCTGACACTCTACTCATAAATGCTGGTGTTCCAAGGATCTATTCTCGCACCAACACTACTTCTACTTCACATCAACGACCTGTTGAAAGCAACTTCATGTCCAGTACACAGCTTTGCCGATGATAGTACCCTCCATACCGCTTTCTCTTCCAGGGCCCCTATATCAGCCCGTGAAACCAGAAATGAACGAGGAAGAAATGTTAATAATATAAATATGGACTTAGCAACAATTCTCGAATGGGGATCTAATAACTTGGTAGAATTCAATGCAAACAAAACACAAGCATGTCTTTTCTCTAGAAAAGCCGATCTCACTGTGCCTAACATAACTTTGTCAGGAGTAACCATACCACTGAAGTCATCCATATCGATGCTTGGTATACTATAAATCACGTGAGGTCCATTGCCAAAGTGCATTCCAAAACTTGGTTTTTTGTTTCGTGCCAAGAGCTATTTCACCCCAGTCAGCTGCTTATGATCTATAAGGCACAGATCCGACCTGTCCTGGAATACTGTTCCCATATTTGGAGTGCGGCACCTAAACATATCCTGAGGCTATTGGATTCTGTCCAAAAAAGGGCAATTCGTCTCGTCGGTGATACCTCGCTTACAAACTCGCTCACTTGTCTGGAACACCGTAGAAAAGTTGGCGATTTGTCTCTATTTTATAGATATTTTCATGGGCGATGCTCTTCTGAAATATCAACAATCGTTCCTGCTTTGGCAGTCTCTTCGAGATCAACCCGTCAAGTTTAGTCATCACACCCCTTCGTGGTCACTTTGGAGACCTGCAGAACATCACTTTCCAAAGACTCGTTCATCCAACGAACAGCGAGGCTTTGGAACTCATTGCCTAGGGAGGTGTTCCCCGAGGCATACAACCTTCAGAAATTTAAGAAGAACACCAACTCCTACCTTCTTTCCCTTGGTTCCCACGATGTTCTCTGAACATTACAGGATATCCCTTTTCGTGGGAACCAGAACATAAAAAAAAATATTGGAGCCGTCATTTTGTTATTTTTCACACAAAAATTTCTTAATGCATTGTCACTGGAATTATGTACACCTGCCAAATTTCAAATCATTCGGACGTCTGGCAGTGGGTCAAAATCGCGCCCAAATGAGTCGGTTACAAACAAACATACAAGTAAAGCTAATGTAAAGCGTGTGAAAATTGGAAATTTGTCAAGACATCAACGTCTCTGAAATCTGCCGTAGTGTCGCGAAAATCCGCGAATGATTTCAACGACCCATTTGGGTTTAATTGTCAAACTGAATTCGTATAGATAAGAAATATTGAATGCCCCAGTATGGATCTTTGAAGTATTCCACATGAAACATCACTCAAAGAATTATTATGCTCATAGAATGTATGAACCACTTCACGAATTTCAATTCAATATATTTTTTTGAAAACAGTTGATCCATTGATAACCTACATTTTTTATTGTTATCTAGTCGCAGTTGGATATCTCTGTTAACATCTAATACTGCCTACCATGTATCACTGTGTTTACGGAAGCCATACAGGAAGTCTTTTTTTTTATTGAAATAATCTAAAAAACAATTAAATTACCACTACCCGGATGTTTCTTTTGACAATAATTCCATTCAAGTTTGTTACATATTCACTATCTGTTACAAATTTATGAAAAAAATAAACATAATTCGACTGGACTGGATGGTACCACGCATACGTAGTAAGCTTGTTTACGGAAGCCATACTGTGTTTACGGAAGCCATACAGGAAGTCGTTTTTTTATTATTGAAATAATCTAAAAAACAATTAAATTACCACTTCCCGCATGCTTCTTTTGACAATAATTCCATTCAAGTTTGTTACTATTCACTATCTGTTACATATTTATGAAAAAAATAAACATAATTCGACTGGACTGGATGGTATCCTTTACCACGCATACGTAGTACGCTTGTCGACCTTGCAAGTCCACATTCATCTTGGAAATCAATCGTCAAGAACAAATTTGAATTGCTACAATCTCTTTATCGTTAGTTATTCTTTATACTGAACAATTAGGTGTATGATTGTGGGAACTAGCTCCGTTGGGTAAAAAAAAGTAGTTGTAATAGTTCGTTTGTTGAAAAACTTAAAGTGGGTGCAATTATTAAAATACAGTGAAAAAAGGGTATGTCAGTCATTTTTGGAAATAAATGTTTCTCTCATTGATTTACGTTGTATGTGTAGGCTCGCTTGCATAGAATTATCGAATTGTTATTATATTCATTTTGACAAGCTTTTATTTAACTTGCAATGTTTGTATGTACAGTGCTTCTCAAAAGTCCCCTCCCCCCCTCTTATTTTTGGAACGATTATACATTACCAAGTGAAATTTGGAAACTGAATATTAAAGGTTGTAAACTTCCCTACTAGTGATGATAGATGACGAAATCGTCAAAGATGACGTCACAAGGCCATTGTGACTAATAATTTTAAATGGAACCCGGCAAGCGACACCTCTTTTAAAAGGTATCGAAAAAACCTTTTCGATGATACTAATTTTGTTTGTGTTTATATGGCAGTTTTAATGGCTCTTTAGTAAACATTAAAATTTAAATTCGATTCAGTATGATATTAATTACAGATTTAAGATTTAAGAATCAGTATCTACCTAAAGAAATTGCTCGAAGTGACCTCCATTTACTTCCTGACAGTGAAATATCCTATTTTGGAACTCTTCTCGTACTTTTGCAAATGTGTCTGCGGAAACAGCCTCACATTCTGCAACAATACGTTGTTTCAAAACGTCAATATTGTCAGGTTCAGTGGCGTTAACCTTCGATTTAAGGTACCCCCACAGAAAAAAATCCAAAGAGCTGGCCATTCCGTTGAATCTCGTCGTCCAATCCATCTACCACGATACTCCTCATCCAAATACCGTCTTACTGCACCGTAATAGTGTGGAGGAGCACCATCCTGTTGGAATGTCATTTCCAAATTGCCGAATCCATCTGGAGCACGTACCATTTCGCTTCTTGAAGCACTTAAACGTTCGGCTCACAACAGTTTAACAAATTATTAAAATGTACAAAAATATTGAAAGTACCAAAAGCTGCTGAAACAGTTAAACGTTCGATCAACAATACACAAATTATTAAATGTACAAAAACTTGGACAATTAAAAAAACGTCGAATTAGGGAGACTAACGAAAACGTCAGCTTATTTGATAACTATCCAGAGGCGGAGCTTGAATTTGGAATTTTAGTATTAACTGATTTAATTCATCACAGCTTTGCGTTTTTTAAAAGCGAGTTGCCAAAACTGCCATAAACACAAACGAAATTAGTATCATTGAATAGGTTTTTTCGATACATTTTAAAAGAGGTGTCGCTTGCCATAGGGTTCCATTTAAAATTATTGGTCACAATGGCCTTGTGACGTCATCTTTGACAATTTCGTCATCTATCATCACTAGTAGGGAAGTTTACAACCTTTAATATTCAGTTTCCAAATTTCACTTGTTTATGTATAATGTTCCAAAAATAAGGGAGGGGACTTTTGAGAAGCACTGTATGTTCGGGTCAATTCTTGCAACTGATTTTGACCGACTTTCAGTCAGTAATTATGGTCCGATTCGATTCAAAATTGATATGTGGGGATTTTCGGGGTCGGACATTATTAATTTTTTGTCAAAATTTATGAATTTAAGATGGTGGTTCCAAGATGGCGGACAAGTTTTGTGATTATGGTCCGATTCGATTCAAAATTGGTATGTGGGGGTTTTTGGGGTCGAAGATTATGAATTTTTTGTCACAATTCATTAATTCAAGATGGCGACCTCAAGAAGGAGGACGAGTTTTGTGATTACTATGTACCTTTGGTGCAAGGAAAGAAGGAAGGACTTTTTTGTCCAATAGCTTTATGGATTCTAGGAACTATAATGAATTTTTCCTGTATCTTGTGGGATAATTGTGTTCTATAGATTGACTGTTTGAAATATTTTTGTGTTGAAATTGAATTGGCGTCATGAGAAAAAGTTGTCGAATATCCAATATCGGACATTTACTGTATAAATCATCACAAGGATAATCACGAGGTCTGTCAGTTATAATTTTTTAAATCCATTTTTGCAACTCCACCCCAGGCTATTATACCATAAATCAAATGTGATTGAACCAAGGCATAGTACATTATTTCCAGGTGATCAAAGATCTTCTTAAAAAATTTAGTTATAAGAAACCGGATTTTTTTGATCACACTACTTATTTGCGAATCCCATTTCAGATGACTATCAATGATGATTCCCAAATCAGTTTTTACAACAGAAAGTTCGAAATTTTGGTTGATATAATCGAAATTAATTGACGAATATTCTGGTAGCTGGTGAAAGGTAAGTAAACAGTTTTTTTTCATATTTATTGTGAATAATTTATTTTGTTAAAAAAAAAAAAGAATTTTTGGTAGGGATAAATGAATTTTTTGTTTCAGTGAGTTCCAGTCTTCATCCCTGAGAAGAAGGGCAGTATCATCAGCAAACTTATTATGACCACCTCAATGGATAAGTTGAAGAGAGCATTCACATATAGAATAAACAGCAATGGTCCGATGACCGTCCCTTGAGGTACACCATTCACCAACTATTATGATCATAGAATTTTGATACCAAGTATAACCACTTTTTTAAACATTTGATTCATTGATAACCTACATTTTTTATTGTTATCTAGTCGCAGTTGGATATCCCTGATGACATCTTATACTGCGTACTCTGTATCACTGTGTTTACTGAAATCATACACGAAGTATTTTTTTTTTATTGAAATAACCTTACAAAATATTTTAATTATCACTACGCGAATGTTTTTTTTGAGAATTATTTCATTCAAGTTTCTTGAGTATTCACTATCTGTTACATATTCATGAGAGGAATAAACATAATTCAACTGGGCTGAATGGTATTTATCCTTTACCACGCATACTCTTGTCGACCTTTCAAGTACACATTCATAATGGCAAATCAGTCGTCAAGAACAAATTTGAATTGCTACAATCTCTTTATCGTCAGTTATTGTTTATACTGAACAATTTTATCAACATCAGGTGTATGATTGTGGATACTAGCTTCGTTAGATAAAAAAGTATTTGTAATAGTTCTTTCGTTGAAAAACTTAGAGTGGGTGCAATTATCAAAGTACAGTGAAAAAAGAATAAGTGAGTTATTTTTGAAATAAATGTTTCATACATTGATTTACGTTGAATGTGTATGCCCTCTTGTATGGAATTATCGAATTGTTATCATATTCATTTTTTATTCTATTCATCTGACGTCGTAAATGGTTTACGATTCAGGACTACATTTATTGTTTAACACATTGATATTTATCGATCTGGTCTTCGCTATTTGATGTTGTTCGTGTGACCTATATGCTGTTGAAGATATCAAAGTGTTTTTTGATGAAAACAGTCCAAAATCCACGTTCGTCAAAGCATGAGACTCTTTGGCATGCAAATCGTTGCAGGATTGGGCATCATCTTATGTTATTGAGGGAAATTATTAGCATAGATAGATAGATAGATAGATAGATAGATAGATAGACTTTATTTGGCTAGTTTACACATCGGTTTATAGCACGTCAGTTTATACAGAAATATTATCTATGGAAGATAATATGTAAAATATATAAGATGTAAAAACATTCATTTTATCGACATATACATGTGTTTAAAAATAACATTTAAAAATATTTTGTTGTAAAAAAAAACAAATAAATATATAAATGGTAAAAGTCATGTACAAATTTTTCATGCATTCAGAAATTCTTCTACACTATAAAAACATTTATTTATGAGGTAACTTTTCACGTTAATCTTAAAACAATTTTCATTCAAGGCGCGAACTTCTAAGCTCAACTTGTTATATAGTTTCAAATTCAGAGAATTAGATTTCGACTTAGTGAGCCTGAAGCGTTGAAGAGCTATTTGGTTTGCCGATCTGGTTTCGTATTTGTGAATATCAGACGAAAGAGTATAACTCCCTTTGTTTGAGTGTATTTCACAGAGGGTTTGATAAATATAAATGCATGGCAGTGTCATTATTTTCATGTCAATGAACAGGGGACGACAGTGATCACGGAATCCAACACCAGCTAGAAGGCGAATAGCCTTCTTCTGGGATCTGAAGATAATTACCGCATTGCTGGAATTTCCCCATAAAATGGTTCCATAACTAATTCGAGAATGAAATAGACCAAAATATATTTGCCTCAATAATTCAGAACCTACAACATATCTCAATCTTCTTATGAGGAATAATGCACTAGAAAGCTCGCTGTTCAGTTTTTCAGTATGATAGTACCAGCTGAGAGTGTCATCGATTGTTATTCCAAGAAGCTTGCAGTGTGCTCCTGAGGTGTACTTATTGTTACTGGAAATAACCAGCTGTTGCGTTTTATCACCATTGAGTTGTAGGAAATTAGCAGAGAACCAATTTCTAGCAAAGTCAATCGAATAGTCAGCTAGAATTTTGAGGCTATAAAAATCTGGAGAAGTATTGATAAGTGATGTATCGTCAGCAAAAAGAATGGTGGTAGTGTCCTGTAGCATGTGCTGACAGATGTCGTTTATATAAATAATAAAAAGTAAGGGTCCAAGGACAGAGCCCTGAGGAACTCCATGTTTCAATATCCTGAGTTCAGATGTTGTATTTTGAATTTTAACCAGTTGTTGTCTGTTTGTTAAGTACGATGACATCAGTTTGAGTGGTGTTCCTCTAACCCCGTAATATGATAACTTTTCTAACAGTAGGTCGTGAGAGACACAGTCGAAAGCCTTGGACAAATCACACATGGAGAGAATGGAATGTTGCCTGTTCTCAAGGCCTTCAACAATATCTTCCACGACCTTCAGCAGTGCCCTTATTGTGGATTTGTTTTGGCGGAAACCATATTGAGTGTTGGCAAGGAAATTGTTAGATTCAAAATAGTATGTTAATCTGTTTTTCAGTAAGATTTCTATAATTTTAGAGAACGTATTGATTATAGAAATTGGACGAAAGTTGTCCAGAGTTTCACTGTTATTTTTTTTGAGTAAAGGCATAACTCTTGAAATTTTAAATACATCGGGAAAAATGCCATCTAAAAAACACGTATTTATGAGAGCAACCAATGGTTCGAGAAGAATGTCCAATGTTTCTTTAATAAGTAGAGCATTTATTTCGAAAGCGTCTTCTGAGCTGGTTTTTTTAAGTTTACTTATGGCTGATACAACTTCTTCTGCAGTAGTTGGGGCTAAGAAAAAACTTGATTTTGGCGATGGTAATTTTTTCATGAGATCAGAAGTAGTGAAGGAGGAACTTGGTAATGTTTTGATATTTTCAGCAACAGTACTAAAAAATATGTTGAAGTCGTCAGGACTTATTCATATATATTCATATGTAACGAAGAATTTCAGTAACTACAGATTACAGGGCCGATTTGAAATATTTTTTGCTGTAGGTGAGGAGATATTAATTTCGTCATTTATCAATGGAGCCGAATAAAATTCTCGCGATTGAGACATTGAACACCCCAAGAATATAAAACAGTCGGCGCGTAAATTTTTTGTACAAGCTTTTATTTAGTTTTACCAGTTAGTTAGTTTCGGTCAAATCTTGCGAGGGAATTTGGGCCGACTTTTAGTTGTCCGAATAATTTGAAATTTGGCAGGTGTTCATAATTCCGGTAACAATGCATTAAGGAATTTTTGTTAGAGAAAAAAACAAAATGGTGGTTTCAATATGGCGGACGAGATTTGTGGTATGTGGGAGTTTTTAGGAGATTATGAAATTTTGGTCAAAATTCATAAATTCAAGATGGAGGACGAGTTTTGTGATTATGGTCTGATTTGATTCAAAATTGGTGTGTGGGTGTTTTGGGGGTCGGAGATTATAATTTTTTGTCAAAATTCATAAATTCAAGATGGCGGACGAGTTTTGTGATTATCGTCCAATTTCATTCAAAATTGGTTTGCGGGGGTTTTTGATGTCGAAGATTATGAAATTTTTGTCAAAATTCTTGAATTCAAGATGGCGGCTCCAAGATGGAGGACGAGTTTTGTGATTATGATCCGATTCGATTTAAAATTGATATGCGGCGGTTTTCGCAGTCGGAGATTTTAAATTTTTGTCAAAATTTATAAAATCAAGATGGCGGCCCCAATATGGAGGACGAGTTTTGTGATTATGTTCAGACTCTATTCAGAATTGGTGTATGGGAGTTTATGAAGTCGAAGATCATAATTCCTTTCAGCTCAAAACTTACAGGGAAGAGACCTTGTAAAAAATTCTTTGGGTGTTGCGTATGACATTAGAATTATTCATAATTTTATTCCTCAAGTCATTTACATCGACAACTGCACTTCTCGAGAGAGCAATTGCACATAAAATATTTTTGTATACTATTAAATATGAAATAAAAAATTCAAAAAAATTATAGTATCATCTGAATACTTGAAATAATGTAATTTCGTTAGGGAATAATGTTTTTATTGAATTTTGATCTGAGGATTGTTCACAAAATGTCCCCATAAAATTATTCAAAAGTTGATTATTTTGTTAATTATAAATTTCTAAAAGTAAACAAAATATGAAATAAATCGAATAATATTTTTTTAAATTTTACATCATTATCGGTTTTATCAGTATTTTCAACATTTGTTTATAAAATATTTCTAAACAAATGGATAAGTTGAATATTTTTCAAAATTTTTTTTTGCATGTTTACTATATTTGAAAAAAAAATCTTTTGTTTGTTTTTTTAATTTTTTATTATTCAAATAGTATATTTAAAAAAATCTTTAAAATTGATAATAGCTTCTTTTCTACCTAATAAGAATATTTTTTATGAATAATGTAATTTTTTATTTAGTTAAGAATTAAACAAACTTTGATTGGCATTATGTTTTTTGAATGGTACAAAAAATTACAAAAGCAACCATATCAGAGATCAACTGGTGACCTGCTCGCTTACGTCTCACATATATGGCAGCTATCTATTGAAAAGTATGGAGAAACTTTAGCTGTGGCATTAGATATCTCCAAGGCGTTCGATCGAGTTTGGCACCAGGGACTCCTCGCCAAGCTTCCGTCTTATGGCTTGCCCCCTCAGCTGTGTTCTCTGCTTGCTAGTTTTCTCTCAAACAGGTCTCTCCATGTAGTGGTCGATGGAGTTTCATCTGACACTCTAGTCATAAATGCTGGTGTTCCGCAAGGATCTATTCTCGCACCAACACTATTTCTACTTCACATCAACGACCTGTTGAAAGCAACTTCATGTCCAGTACACAGCTTTGCCGATGATAGTACCCTCCATACCGCTTTCTCTTCCAGGGCCCCTATATCAGCCCGTGAAACCAGAAATGAACGAGGAAGAAATGTTAATAATATAAATATGGACTTAGCAACAATTCTCGAATGGGGATCTAATAACTTGGTAGAATTCAATGCAAACAAAACACAAGCATGTCTTTTCTCTAGAAAAGCCGATCTCACTGTGCCTAATATAACTTTGTCAGGAGTAACCATACCACTGAAGTCATCCATATCGATGCTTGGTATTACTATCAGCAATAACCTTTCCTGGGAAAATCACGTGAGGTCCATTGCCAAAAGTGCATCCCAAAAACTTGGTTTTTTGTTTCGTGCCAAGAGCTATTTCACCCCCAGTCAGCTGCTTATGATCTATAAGGCACAGATCCGACCTGTCCTGGAATACTGTTCCCATATCTGGAGTGCGGCACCTAAACATATCCTGAGGCTATTGGATTCTGTCCAAAAAAGGGCAATTCGTCTCGTCGGTGATGCCTCGCTTACAAACTCGCTCACTTGTCTGGAACACCGTAGAAAAGTTGGCGATTTGTCTCTATTTTATAGATATTTTCATGGGCGATGCTCTTCTGAAATATCAACAATCGTTCCTGCTTTGGCAGTCTCTTCGAGATTAACCCGTCAAGTTCAGTCATCACACCCCTTCGTGGTCACTTTGGAGACCTGCAGAACATCACTTTCCAAAGACTCGTTCATCCAACGAACAGCGAGGCTTTGGAACTCATTGCCTAGGGAGGTGTTCCCCGAGGCATACAACCTTCAGAAATTTAAGAAGAACACCAACTCCTACCTTCTTTCCCTTGGTTCCCACGATGTTCTCTGAACATTACAGGATATCCCTTTTCGTGGGAACCAGAACATAAAAAAAAAAAAATATACGTCAAACTGTACAAAAAATTTTGTTTGTATTTTTATAGAATTTTCTAAAAAAATTACAAAATAAAAATTTAACAATTTGTTACTTGGCTGTTTCTGTTATTTTTGTTCCATAAAAAAAATCCAATCACAGTTTGTTTAATTGTTAATCAAATAATCGATTACATTATCAATAAAAAAAATTATTAGGTAGAGAATAACCAATTATTAATTTTAAAGAAAAAAATTCTTAATATATTATTTAAATAATAAAAAAAAATTATAAACAATTTGAAAAAAAAAATTTTTCAATAATAAACGCTTGGCAACCTAATAGCAAAAAAATTTTTTTTGAAAAATATTCAACTTGCCCATTTGTTTGTAAAAATGTTATAAACACATTGCGTATTTTTTTCAAATTGTTGTAAAATTCCTTTGTCAGACATAAACCTGATAATAATGTCAAATATCAATAAAAAAAATTACAATATTTACTCGATTTTTCTCATTTTGTTAACTTCAGAAATTTATAATTAACAGAAAATAATCAACTTTTAAACAGTTTTATAGCATGATATTATTGAGTACACATGTAAAATATTCTCCAGGAAGCAAAACAAATATGGAGTCATTCCGTGAACAATTATTCGGTTTTTAATAAAATCGGCGGGTCCAAAAAAATCAATTAACAATTAACATTATCAAAATTCAATGAAAAAATTATTTTCCAACGAAATTACATTCCTTCAAGTGTTCAGCTGATGATACTATCATTTTTTGAATTTTTAAATTATTTTCCTTTTTAAATCTTTCCCTTGATAAAAAGGTGTCTAAATATTTTAAAAACATTGCCAGTTAGTGTGGCATTCGCTGAACGAAGTTTTTCTTTGTTCTTCATGTTCATAGAGATATGCAAATAGATGTTTCAAATGTTATTCGAAGGTTTGCAAATAAGAAATACAGGAGACTGGATTTCATTTTGTTTTTATTTTTATCTTTGTTTTTGTACCTATTATAAGTATGTGTATATATTTTTTATTTTATTACATTTTGTATTTTTGTTTGGATTTGAATGAACCTCTGAACATCACTATGAATATGTATCAAATACATTAAAATATATAACGTGCAAGTTATTTATTCAATAGACGATAAATATTGAATAGTTTGTTCATAACAATTTCAGATGAGAATATTTTCTTGTTTCATTCTTTTTAGAGCGTGATTTTTCAGTAGTCGGGTTTTAGTTTTTGAACTTACTTTTTATTAATTGTATATGGTATGCCTCCAAGTTGGTCCATTTTGAGGTTGAAAAAAAAATTACTTCCCTAAGGGTAGAAATATAGGGGATGATTCATTGACTTTACACCTGTGAGCTGATTCTGTTGAAACTTGGCACACATACAGTGCTTCTCAAAAGTCCCCTCCCCCCCTCTTATTTTTGGAACGATTATACATAAACAAGTGAAATTTGGAAACTGATTATTAAAGGTTGTAAACTTCCCTACTAGTGATGATAGATGACGAAATCGTCAAAGATGACGTCACAAGGCCATTGTGACCAATGATTTTAAATGGAACCCCTACAGCAAGCGACACCTCTTTTAAAAGGTATCGAAAAAACATATTCAATGATACTAATTTTGTTTGTGTTTATGGCAGTTTTGATGGCTCATTAGTAAACAATAAAATTTAAATTCCATTCAGTATGATATTAATTACAGATTTAAGAGTCAGTATCTACTTAAAGGAATTGCTCGAAGTGACCTCCATTTACTTCCTGACAGTGAAATATCCTATTTTTAAACTCTTCTCGTACTTTTGCAAATGTGTCTGCGGAAATAGCCTCACATTCTGCAACAATACGTTGTTTTAAAACGTCAAAATTGTCAGGTTCAGTGGCGTAAACCTTCGATTTAAGGTACCCCCACAGAAAAAATCCAAAGGTGTGAGGTCCGGTGATCGAGCTGGCCATTCCGTTGAACCTCGTCGTCCAATCCATCTACCACGATACTCCTCATCCAAATACCGTCTTACTGCACCGTAATAGTGTGGAGGAGCACCATCCTGTTGGAATGTTATTTCCAAATTGCCGAATTCATCTGGATTATCTTCCAAAATTTCAAGGATTAACGGTTCTATTGCGTTTTGCAACAGCTCCAGATAAACCTCACCAGTTAAATAAGTATTTAAAAAAAGAGGCCCAACGATGTGGTTTCCCAGGATACCTGCCCAAACATTCACCTTCTGGGGAAATTGGGTATGTGTTTCACGAAACAGGTGAGGATTTGCGTCACTCCAATACCTCACATTCTGTGTATTTACATTTCCATTTAGATAGGAAGTACTTTCGTCACTAAAACAAATTGTTTTGACATAGTCTGGCTGTTGGTTAATTTTAGTTTCCATATTTTCACAAAATTCTAGTCTTCGGTCTGGGTCGTCGTCTGAGAGTTGATGAACCATTTTTAATTTGTATGGATGAAATTTGTGTTTTTTTCAACACCCTGTCTACTGTACTTCGACTGACTTCACAGGTAGATGCCACGTGAGCTGTTGAAGAAGTAGGATTAACTATTACTTCTGCCAGTATATAAATTTTTTTCTCATCAGAAATTTGTGGTCTGCCAGATCGTTTCGCATCATTAATACTACCCGTTGCTTCAAACTTACGAAGAAGCTCCCTTAAATAAATCCTCGAAACGGAGCGATCGGGAAACATCTCATTAAAAATGCGTTCTGCTGCATGAATATTTTGTCCAGTTTCACCAAGAATTAGGATCGCTGCTACTTTATCACCTAAAGCACGTACCATTTCGCTTCTTGAAGCACTTATACGTTCGGCTCACAACAGTTCAACAAATTATTAGAATGTACAAAAATATTGAAAGTACCAAAAGCTGCTAAAACAGTTGAACGTTCGATCAACAATACATAAATGATTAAATATACAAAAACTTGGACAATTACCAAAACGTCGAATTAGGGAGACTAACAAAAACGTCAGCTTATTTGACAACTATCCAGAGGCAGAGCTTGAATTTGGAATTTTAGTATTAACTGATTTAATTCATCACAGCTTTGCGTTTTTTAAAAGCGAGTTGCCAAAACTGCCATAAACACAAACAAAATTAGTATCATTGAATAGGTTTTTTCGATATCTTTTAAAAGAGGTGTCGCTTGCCGTAGGGTTCCATTCAAAATTATTGGTCACAATGGCCTTGTGACGTCATCTTTGACGATTTCGTCATCTATCATCACTAGTAGGGAAGTTTCCAAATTTCACTTCTTTATGTAGAATCGTTCCAAAAATAAGAGGGGGGAGGGGACTTTTGAGAAGCACTGTATGTAGTTCTGATGATACTTCATCATAATGGAGGCCCAGAGTTAATTTGAGAGAGACAGTTGAAGGATCTCCTCAACGGTGCACAGCGGTCACCTCGTGTTTGGGGTAATATGTACATACAGTGTGGAACAGCCAAATGGAATAAATTCGTTATTTTAGTTATTGTACACATTTATAAAAAATCCCGAAATACGTCAATTGCATATTTTGAAATGTCATCCTGCAATGACAAAATTTCATCCCTACTTTCAACCCCCTTCGAGTGACAGTTACAACCCCCAAATTTTTAAATGGGAAGTAGGGGCATGTGATACATCATTTAAAAGGTCTCTTCATTCTCTATTCAAAAATGTTATTTTTTTCGAATTCTTTGCAGAAATAAAAAAAAACATCTGAATGACGTAATTCGCTTCAACACGCTAAAACTAATACTAATACCGTTTCTTGATAATGAGAAAGTAAGAAATAGTATATTGTACACTAGTTTTTCTACTACTATTTTATCATATCATTACACTGTCATGCCGTCATTGAAAATACAAATATTGAAAAATATTATAAAAATCGATCATTACTCTAATTGATTTCATTAAAAAAAAAACAGGATTTGAACCCACAACCTCTAGCGTGAAAAATCCGGGACAACCCTGAATTAACACTTCTATCCAATCTCTGTCTTATTTATGGATTCTCCTACAATATCAGATTAGGTGGTATCAAATTTAGAATATCACTGTTAGCATCACCACTGATTAAGGCACTGTCCTGATTATTTCATGTTCTGAAATTAATTTTATGAAAACTACCAAATGTCAAAAAATTATTATCAGACAGATGTTAATAGATTTGATTCGATCTCATATTATCTATCATCGTGAAATTCGTTATTATAATGACAGTCTAGTAGCCCATTGGAAAAGTTACCATGGCAATGTTAGTTTTGTTTCAATTGTTGTGGGATTATAACCGCATGACAGTAGTTGTCAGTGTTATACTTGTCGTTTGAATTTCGTCAACTGCAATTCAGAAACATGGTTCCTTTAACAAAATAACTTGCTTGCCTATTTCACGAAAAATGTCCGGATTTGCCGCCTATATCCCAAGGGACAATAAGTAAAATAGAAAAGCAATTTCGCGAGCTTGGACATGTGAGGCAGATTAAAAAAGCACCTTCCAAAGCAATAAATATTGCCCACCCACATACTTCGAGTCGACAAACAGCCGCAACATTGGATGTTAGCCATCCATCGATTCTTCGAATATTAAAGGAAAATAAAATGCATCCCTATGAAATGATACCAACTCAGGAGCTCATGGAATATGATTTTGATCGAAGAACGTATTTTTATGAACAGATGATGGAAACGTTAGATAACAATGTGATCCAATTGGAACATGTTTTGTATTCTGATGAGTGTACTTTTACGCTTACGGACATGCTAATCGTCAAAATTGCTCCTACGGAAAACCCTCACTGGATGAGAGAAAAAAAAATACACAATACCCTCAAAAGGTTAATGTTTGGGCAGGGCTAGTTGGAAACCATGTCATCGGTCCGTTTTCCATTGATGGCGATTTGAATGGCGATAATTATTTATCAATGTTCCAAAATAACGTTGTGCCAACTTTGGCAAACTTATTTCGTGATCCAGCAAACCCACAAGTTTCAGCGATGGAGCACCGCCAAATTACCAAATCAATGTCCGGCAGTACCTACACCGAATATTTCCAAATCGGTGGATAGACAGGCGAGGATGGATTGAATGGCCAGCACGATCACCTGATCTTACGCCATTGGACTTCTTCTTATGGGGATATGTGAAAAGTATGGTACACAAAACTAAACCATTAGATTTAGTTGACTTAAGAAGAAGAATAACGCTTGCGATTAGGCCACAGATGTTTCATAACGTTAGAAGACAGTTTTATTTGAAATTAGGATGTTGCCAAGGCGTTCGAGGCGAGCATTTTGAACACTTCCTTCGTTGACATTCATGTTATTTTTTGTTTTTTACATCATCATGAACTGAACTGATGATTTTATTTTTTCTTGGTAATTTTTGACACAAATTCGAAAACAATTACATTTTTGAATAGAAAATGAAAAGACCTTTTAAATGATGTGTCACATGCCCCCACTTCACATTTAAAAATTTGGGGGTTGTAACTGTCACTCGAAGGGGGTTGAAATTTTGTCATTGCAGGATGTCATTTCAAAATCTGAAATTGACTTATTTCGGGATTTTTTATAAACATGCACAACAATTGAAGTAATGAATTTATTCCATTTGGGTGTTCCACACTGTATATAATGATATGTTTTTCACACTTTACTTTTGCTTTTTGAAACGATCGAAAACGCGCAAAACAAAATGGAAAATGCTAAAAATAAACTTTTCATACCTCGAATTTGACAATTCAATATCACTTTGTTTCCATAGTTACGAAACAAATATTTCATGACATCCTTTATTTGTGAATAAAATTAATAATGCTTATTTCAAAATTTTACCAAGTTGATTGTAATAATTTATGACCTTTGAATGATTATTTTCGTTTTTATACAGGGTGGGGCACCCCATACGACACAGTCCCTGTAAACCAAATCATTAATTTTTTCGGGAATTTCTCCATTTTATTATATGTATATTGATTGAGGCTGCAAAAAGAAATTATTTTTGAGTCTACAGGGTAGCTCAAAAAGTGTGTCATATCAAAGTTGTGTTTTTAAAATGGAACACCCTGTATTTCGTTACATTTTTGAATAGGTCAGGAAAAAATAATATGATTTCATTAGGTACTATGTACCTAACTATAACCGTTCTCGAGTTATTGATTTTTTATGAAAATGCTAGGTATAATTGGAAACTAAATAACATCGAAATGTATAGAAATCATCCCTTCGAATTCTGACCAAGCATAAAAGAGGTTTTGGGCTATTGATTTCGATAAAACCCGTTTCTCAATTATATACAGAATGTTCAAAAATCATTGTTACTTTTTTATAATTTCGGACAAAGATAACTTTGTTATTTCAAATGGAACACCCTATATTTTTTTGGTCTGAACAATATTAAATTCAATTATCTTTCATTTCATATTGGGGTTCCCTAAACCTAACCTGGATATTTTCAGATATTGGCTTTTTCAAATAGTAGTTCTTATTTCAATGCATTCTTTGAATCAAGCTTTGAAACGACATTTATTCAACTTGTTGAAAGAATTCTTATTGACAGTTATTGTGTTTTACGTTATTCAAAACATTCACTGAATTATTAGCGTCGAAAATGAAAACTTATCCCATTCAAGAGCGGATAGATATGATTTTAGCGATTGGTGAGTGTTCAGAGAATTGCCTTTTGGCGTCGAGGGTGTATGCCCAAAAATATCTAGACCGGAATCATCCAAACAAGTTGGTTTTCAAACGATTGCTACATCAATTTCGTAGGACTGGAAGTGTAGCTTATGAAAAGGCATATAGACCGAAACCATCATTGGAAATGAGGAAAATGAATTTCTTATTATGGGATCAATCATAGAAAATCCTCATACGAGTCAACGTCGAGAAAGATACAGGGATAAGCAGACGGAGCATTTCTAGGGTAATAAAAAAATACAAATTTCACCCGTACCGTATTCAGATGCACCAGGAACTATATGAAATAGACTTTCATCAACGAATCAAGTTTTGTCTATGGGTTCTGGACAAGTTTAGTGAGGATGAACATTTTTTGGATTCCATTTTATTTTCTGATGAATCTACTTTTCATAACAATGGCTTAGTGAACAGACACAACATCCATTATTATAGTGATGTGAATCCTCATTTTTTCCGCACTCTGGATCACCAGAATAGATGGTCTGTTAACGTGTGGGGAGGAATTATAGGTACACAAGTTATAGGACCATACTTGAATGGTAAATTTTTTTTACAATTTTTACGAGATGATCTGCCTGAGCTTCTGGAGAATGTGCCGCTAAATATCATACAACGGATGTGGTTACAATTGGATGGAGTTCCGGCACATTTCAAATTCAGTGTCAGACAGTTTTTGAATATGTGCTTTCCGCATAAATGGATTGGTAGGGGAGGACCACAAAATTGGCCAGCGAGATCACCAGATTTGACTTGTCTCGATTTTTTCCTATGGGGATACTTGAAGAATGTGGTTTACGACACTTCTCCAACCACACTGGAAAATATGAAGGAGAGAATAAGAGCTGCTTTTCGAAGAGTGGCGCCTCAAATGTTATTAAATGTTAAGAAGTCTTTCATAGAGAGAGTGGCTCTTTGTATTCAACAGGATGGTCGTCATTTTGACCACCTATTTTGAATTAAATACGTTTGTGTTCCATATTTTGTTGTTGTTTCAGTTGAATAATGAAAAAAAATTGTATAGTCTGTTTGATGAACTACTGTCAGAATATGAATGTAAATGATAACTTCATTTTAGTGAAGAGTAAATATTTTCGATGAAGTGAAGTATAACAACTGTCAATGAGAATTCTGTGAGCAAATCAAATACATGTCGTTTCAAAGCTATTTTGATTCAAAGAATGCATTGAAATAAGAACTACTATTTGAAAAAGCCAATATCTGAAAAACTATTCAGGTTAGGTATAGGGAACCCTCATATGAAATGAGAGATAATTGAGTTTTATATTGTTCAGACCAAAAAAATACAGGGTGTTCTGTTTGAAATAACTAAGTTATCTTTGTCCGAAATTATAAAAAAGTGACAATGATTTTTGAACATTCTGCATAATATTGAGAAACGGGTTTTATCGAAATCAATAGCCCAAAACCTCTTTCATCCTTGGTCAGAATTCGAAGGGATAATTTCTATACATTTCGATGTTATTTAGTTTCCAATTGTACCTAGGATTTTCATAAAAAAATCAATAACTCGAGAACTGTTATAGTTAGGTACATAGTACCTTATATGAAATCATATCATTTTTTCCTGACCTATTCAAAAGTGTAACGAAATACAGGGTGTTCCATTTAAAAAAACACAACTTTGAAATGTCACACTTTTTTGAGCTACCTTTCAGACTCCAAAATAATTTCCTTTTGCAGCCTTAATCAATATGCATATAATGAAATGGATAGATTCCCGAAAAATTAATGGTTTGGTGAACAGGGACCGTGTCTTAGAGTTGGAAGGAAACGTGCAAATTCTGTTTTTACTCACCGAAAATGCTGCCTCGCCAAAAACTGATGCTGTTTACTAGACAGTACTCACTGATTGAAATTGAGAGATAAATGAATCCATGATGTTTTCGATAATCTATTGATCACTTGTCTACCGCATACCTACAACCTCAAACGAAAGCGTATTGTTTGTTTTCAGAGAATAGACCGATTTGTATATCGCGTGCAAAGTGCATATTGCTCAAGATTTCTCTCCTCTCGAAATATAAGCAAAAAATAAACACGTTTCTTTCTCTCGGACGCAATCGGGCACTAATGACAGTCATTTTTATGCTTTGTTTATGCAATCGCGGAGAGAGGTAATCAATAAAGCAATTGAAAAGTAATGATCGAATTATACGACGCTTGAAAAAAGTTCCGATCTCTTTCGACTGCGGAAAATTTCGGTCCCGGTAAGCAAATAGAATGGAAGTCATTATGGATTGGGAAAAGCAATTGAGTGGCTTTACGTGAAATGTTTATTCTCTGGAAGCTTTGTGATGGCAGTAAATTGTATTTTTTTGTGGTAAGGTCTTATAACTGAAACTGCTATCGAGTTCAACTTTTACAATGTAAAATGGGAATATAAAATATGTAAAAATGAAGTGTTGACCTGGTGATAACAAAATAAGATACATAACAGTGCTTCTCAAAAGTCCCCTCCCCCCCTCTTATTTTTGGAACGATTATACATAAACAAGTGAAATTTGGAAACTGAATAATAAAGGTTGTAAACTTCCCTACTAGTGATGATAGATGACGAAATCGTCAAAGATGACGTCACAAGGCCATTGTGACCAATAATTTTAAATGGAACCCTACGGCAAGCGACACCTCTTTTAAAAGGTATCGAAAAAACCTATTCAATGATACTGATTTTATTTTTTCTTATAGTGTTCATGTAAATTTTATATATAAATATTTTCATAAGATTTGACCTATTTACAGCTCAAGTTGTTTGTACTTTATACCTCTATTGAGGTTTTTATCGTGTAATTTTTCATGTACTATCATCTACTATTCACCCTTGTAATATTCACAATCCCTATTGTAGTGCCCTGAGGATGACTTTATAAAAGTTGAAACGTCGGCAACAGATCCATAGTGGTTTCAGTTAATTGACCTTTTCCCAACCGAACTCCAAGCTAATTTTATTTGTGTTTATGGCAGTTTTGGCAACTCGCTTTTGAAAAACGCAAAGCTGTGATGAATTAAATCAGTTAATACTAAAATTCCAAATTCAAGCTCCGCCTCTGGATAGTTGTCAGATAAGCTGACGTTTTTGTTAGTCTCCCTAATTCGACGTTCTTGTAATTGTCCAAGTTTTTGTACATTTAATAATTTGTGTATTGTTGATCGAACGTTTAACTGTTTTAGCAGCTTTTGGTACTTTCAATATTTTTGTACATTTTAATAATTTGTTAAACTGTTGTGAGCTGAACGTTTAAGTGCTTCAAGAAGCGAAATGGTACTTGCTTTAGGTGATAAAGTAGCAGCGATCCTAATTATTGGTGAAACTGGACAAAATATTCATGCAGCAGAACGCATTTTTAATGAGAGGTTTCCCGATCGCCCAGTTTCGAGGACTTATTTAAGGGAACTTCTTCGTAAGTTTGAAACAACGGGTAGTATTAATGATGCGAAACGATCTGGCAGACCACAAATTTCTGATGAGAAAAAAATTGATATACTGGCAGAAGTAATTGTTAATCCTACTTCTTCAACAACTCACGTTACATCTACCTGTGAAGTCAGTCGAAGTACAGTACACAGGGTGTTGAAAAAAAACAAATTTCATCCATACAAATTAAAAATGGTTCATCAACTCTCAGACGACGACCCAGACCGATGACTAGAATTTTGTGAAAATATGGAAACTAAAATTAATCCATTTCAAAATCAGTAATAAATTATCTGTGATCACAAAAATTGACAGCAAATATGACTACTAGCCTATATAATCTTATTTCGAAAATTGTCATGGTAACATTCATTCCATCACTTCTTGATTTATTCTGTGTCCGATATGATATGAATATATATCCTCACGGCAGCCTTGATGTATTTTCATCATGTTCTAGATATAAAGAGGTATCTATCTACATGACATCAAAAATACCGGTCGTGCATGAAATTTTGTATGTATTTCGGGCGTAATTTGCTTTTATGGACCTAGGCGTGTTACTTACACGCTGCTGTCCATAAAAGCCTATTTTACGCCCTTGATACATAAATAACTATTAGTGACGAAAGTACTTTCTATCTGAATGGGAATGTGAGGTATTGGAGTGACGCAAATCCTCACCTGTTTCGTGAAACACATACCCAATTTCCCCAGAAGGTGAATGTTTGGGCAGGTATCCTGGGAAACCACATCGTTGGGACTCTTTTTTTAAATACTAATTTAACTGGTGAGGTTTATCTGGAGCTGTTGCAAAACGCAATAGAACCGTTAATCCTTGAAATTTTGGAAGATAATCCAGATGAATTCGGCAATTTGGAAATAACATTCCAACAGGATGGTGCTCCTCCACACTATTACGGTGCAGTAAGACGGTATTTGGATGAGGAGTATCGTGGTAGATGGATTGGACGACGAGGTTCAACGGAATGGCCAGTTCGATCACCGGACCTCACACCTTTGGATTTTTTCCGGTGGGGGTACCTTAAATCGAAGGTTTACGCCACTGAACCTGACAATATTGACGTTTTAAAACAACGTATTGTTGCAGAATGTGAGGCTGTTTCCGCAGACACATTTGCAAAAGTACGAGAAGAGTTTAAAAATAGGATATTTCCCTGTCAGGAAGTAAATGGAGGTCACTTCGAGCAATTTCTTCAAGTAGATACTGATTCTTAAATCTGTAATTAATATCATACTGAATGGAATTTAAATTTTAATATTTACTAATGAGCCATTAAAACTGCCATAAACACAAACAAAATTAGTATCATTGAATAGGTTTTCTCGATACCTTTTAAAAGAGGTGTCGCCTTCCGTAGGGTTCCATTTAAAAATTATTGGTCACAATAGCCTTGTGACGTCATCTATCATCACTAGTAGGGAAGTTTACAACCTTTAATATTCAGTTTCCAAATTTCACTTGTTTATGTATAATCGATCCAAAAATAAGAGGGGGGAGGGGACTTTTGAGAAGCACTGTATACAATAACAACAATAGTAAATGAAATAATTAATTAAAAACCTTTTTTGTATACGCTCCCCAAAACAATAACTTTGGAAATTAAAAAAATCTGTAAAATGCTACTTTTACGGACTTGTCCGTAAAGTGTCTTCATGCCAACACTTAACGAACTGAATTTTATTCATTCATAAAACATAACTGAACATTAACGGGTATTTATGAATACTATAATAATAATAATAATAATATTTATTTACCTCAAAGGTACATTGAAAGAATACTATAAAAAGAAAATGCACAATGGTAAATAAATACATACTACCCAACAAGACAAGCCTTGGTACTAGAGTATCGGAATATTTTGTTTCACTCATTTTTTATGAGGATCACGTCGCAGGTTGAAATTTAAAAGCAAAGGATATTTTGACAAACTGCAGATGCTAGGATTCGTTATACTTACCAAAAATGTGTACAAAGTAAGATGTGAAACGTGACCAAAACAGAAAGTTTGGCAACGACGATCTACTTTCGTCAACCGAATAGTATACTCAACCAGAAAATGTTCCTTCGGTTGACACTTTTTGATACGAATCATTTAATCAAATATTAACATTCCTTGTGATTTCTGCATTTTTATTACTTATCATGTTATCGTATTAACAAAACAAATTGATAAATGATAAATCTGTGTTTCATCCTTTTATGACTGAAGTTCAATAAACTGTTTTTTATCTCTCTGATTCGGACTTAGTTAATGTGTTCCTACAGATTTCCAGGATGGCGTATCAAAAAACTTTTTAACAAAAAATTAAACCGACTAAAAAATAAACTGAGAATCAAAAAATAAAATGAACCTTCTTAATAATAACTGAGCTCCTAAACTAATGTGAAAAACTAATTTTGAGTCGGCGCAAACAAACTAGCAATTGAATTAGTAGGCCAGTAGAGATACACATGATTTTCCCAAAATTTAATAATTACAAAAGTTTGAAAACTTCAGTAGAGTGAAGACTTTCAAATGATATTCAGTCTAATTTAGCAACCCATTTTTCTGAACGGAAGATGTTGAAAATGCAGATTTAATAAACTTTCATATTATTAGCGTGGAAAAATTTGCAAAAGTTCTGCAAACTTTCAAAGTTTTGAAAAATAGCAATTTACATCCTCTGATAAATATGCAACCATTCAAACAAAACGGAAATGTTTGTTTAATCGAAAAAACATTTTTGTTGTTCCTAATTTTTCGATGTAAATTCCAAAAGTTCGTCAAACTCGAAAAAATAACTAAAATAATATTCTTGACAAGAGTTTTAATTCGTTACCTCTTGCGTCAAAAGGAAAATATATTTTTCCATTAAATTGTATTTTTTTTAATTAAAATAACTATCAAAATTATTACAAAAAATTCAAATAATGGTTGCAAATGGAGATGTCCTGATGTACAATGTTTTCATCAATTTGCAACACGGAAATGAGGGTAAAATAAGAAGAAAAATATTTTCGTATTTGTACTCTACCAAAAAAAACAAAAGTTTTGCTAATCGGGCAGACAACTAATTTTACCAATTGGTGGCAGTATAATAATTTTCGAACTATGTTACAATGCTGAACATTAGGAATTAAAAAAATATTTATTTTTGCAACACCTGTGTTATCTGAATAATAAAGATTTTGATATACTCAATAAATTACATTCATTGTGATACCAAGTTCTATCGTCCGAGAAGAAGCTCGTCAACGGTATGTGGAATCATTCAATGTGAAAGCTAACGTTTTCGATACGAATTCAAAACATCATATTACAATTAGGAATTTGCATAAAATACGTACGTTCGACATTTTCATAATCTTCTTGTTTCATAAAAAATTAAGGAAATATTTAAAAACACTCGTACAGTTGTACATTAACCTACAACTGTGTTACGTCACAGTGTTTTGTTTACAGAGTAATGAATGCACATCAGTTTAGTAAATGATTTAGGTAGCACCAACACCAACACTATTTTTACTTCACATCAACGACCTGTTGAAAGCAACTTCATGTCCCGTACACAGCTTTGCCGATGATAGTACCCTCCATACCGCTTTCTCTTCCAGGGCCCCTATATCAGCCCGTGAAACCAGAAATGAACGAGGAAGAAATGTTAATAATATAAATATGGACTTAGCAACAATTCTCGAATGGGGATCCAATAACTTGGTAGAATTCAACGCAAACAAAACACAAGCATGTCTTTTCTCTAGAAAAGCCGATCTCACTGTGCCTAACATAACTTTGTCAGGAGTAACCATACCACTGAAGTCATCCATATCGATGCTTGGTATTACTATCAGCAATAACCTTTCCTGGGAAAATCACGTGAGGTCCATTGCCAAAAGTGCATCCCAAAACTTGGTTTTTTGTTTCGTGCCAAGAGCTATTTCACCTCCAGTCAGCTGCTTATGATCTATAAGGCACAGATCCGACCTGTCCTGGAATACTGTTCCCATATTTGGAGTGCGGCACCTAAACATATCCTGAAGCTATTGGATTCTGTCCAAAAAAGGGCAATTCGTCTCGTCGGTGATGCCTCGCTTACAAACTCGCTCACTTGTCTGGAACACCGTAGAAAAGTTGGCGATTTGTCTCTATTTTATAGATATTTTCAAGGGCGATGCTCTTCTGAAATATCAACAATCGTTCCTCCTTTGGCAGTCTCTTCGAGATTAACCCGTCAAGTTCAGTCTTTACACCCCTTCGTGGTCACTTTGGAGACCTGCAGAACATCACTTTCCAAAGACTCATTCATCCAACGAACTGCGAGGCTTTGGAACTCATTGCCTAGGGAGGTGTTCCCCGAGGCATACAACCTCCAGGAATTTAAGAAGAACACCAACTCCTACCTTCTTTCCCTTGGTTCCCACGATGTTCTCTGAACATTACAGGATATCCCTTTTCGTGGGAACCAGAACATATAAAAAAAAAAAAAAATTACCAGAATCACAAGCAGACTGACAATTGTATTGTATTTTTATGACAGACAACTATATAACTCGATGGAAGAAAATTGTATTTCTTGCATAAAATAATTTATTAAAATCGTAGCAAAGCGCTTTCGACCGTTAGGTCATCATCAGTGCGTACCTGAAAGTAAGTAATATTGATAGAGAATAAGTTACTGAAAAGTTTTTTTTTGAGAAAGAAAATTGACATACTTTAAATGTGTGAGGTTACTCACTCGTCAGGTGTACAAGAAGCCAAAAAGACCATAAAATATCGCATGATCAATGAAAGTTATATAGGTTTACGTCACACACATGTTAAAATACATATTCTTGGCCAGGATGAAAATTGAGATTACAATTTTTCCTTATCTTTTAAAAAGCCATTGTTGTTGTGTGATAGCTGGACCCAAGTGACAAGATCGACAATTGACAAGTGAACTATGAAGTAGATTGACAATTGACAAGTGAACTATGAAGTAGATTGGCAGGGAACATCAAACCATGGAGATATCAGAATCAAGAAAGGAATATCCCTGTCATACGAAAACACACTAGAAGATGATCAATCTAATGAGGACTGTCATCTGTCAAATATATGTTCCAGTATTCCGAAGAAGACCACACACCACTTCAATTCTCACATTTGAGTCATCACAATTGAATATAATGTAACGTAAATAAACTTAACTTGGTTTAACTAATTTATTTAACACTTAAATATACAACTTAATTTATATTACTAACTGTATAGCTCGATCGTATGGGCTCGTTCAGACTATATCGACTCAACTTGAGGGTCGCCTATTTATCTCCGATACAGCATTCTCGATGTTTCGAATTCTGGCATGTTCCAATTGTTTCCAATATTGACCGTTGTTTTCGGTGGCAGAGCGACTGGATGGTTCTCGAATATCTCCGGGGATGATCTCATCGCTGTCGACGGCAACGTGCGAGGCGACAGGTCCGGCCTAGGTTCGTTACATTGCCCCCTTCTTAAAGACATTTCGTCCCGAAATTTCATCCTTGGAGTGTGACGATATCTGCACCGTGAAGTTCGATGGAAGTAACACTCCACGGTCTTCATGATCGGTCGTGGAAGAGGGTTACAGCAAACCAAAATCTTGACGCCGCTGGATCTGAATATCGCCTCCAGCTTACTTTAGGACTCTCCAGTCCAACCCATCAATACCACAGGACAATTTTGGAATTGCTAGATCCACCAGATTCTGGTCCACCATAGTATCTCTTAGTTTGGTGAGACTCTTCCAGACATCTTCATAGGACGGTTTATCTTGGGAATGCCTCTTGGTAACTAGGTAGTAGATGTTTCTCTGGCCTTTCTTCAACTGTAGTACCCCACCAACTTCTGGATTCTGCTCCCGCAGTGTTTGAGTTGACCAAATTTTTGAGAACACTACGGCGATGCGCCTCGACATTCGAAGATCTTCTGCCACACAGTGCGCTAGTGCGTAGTCAGCAGGCACCTCGAAAAGGTCTCGTGACTCCTCTCTAGTAACACCATGTAGAACTTTCTGCCCGTTTGAATACAAGGACATAAACTTCTCGAACGTCATATCATCCTCCGGTGGCTTGAGGGTGCGAACTTGGTCATGGTTTCCAGCGTAAGGGGCCAACCTGTTGAAATGGACGACCCTTGGTTTTCCTCGGGTGGCTTATGGATTCGGTACACAAGGTCGTTTATCCTTTTCACGATTTTATACGGGCCTTCCCACGAGTTCCGCAACTTTGGTGATAGTCCACGACGACGTTTGGGGTTGTACAGCCAAACCAGGTCATCAACCTTAAATCCTCCTGCGTCGGCCTTGATGTCATAGGTCTTCTTCATTTTATCGCTGGCACTCTGGATGTTCAACCGGACTGTTCGTGGATGTCGTCCATTCTCTGCCGAAGTTTGCTGACGTAGTCCCTCCCGCAGTGTCTTGTCCTGGCGGTATCCCAAACTTCAGGTCACAAGGCAGTCGCAGTTCTCGGCCCATTATAATACTAGCAGGAGTTTGACCGGTTGACTCGTGTACTGCGGATCGATAGGCCATCAGGAACAAATGAAGATACTGGTCCCAGTCTCTTTGATGGTCAGAGACAACCTTGGACAAGTGGCGGTTGATCGTCCTGTTCATCCGTTCCACCATTCCATCGGACTGCGGATGTAGGGCCGTGGTTCTTGTCTTGCGGATGTTCAGCAGTAGACATATTTCTTGGAAAAGGTTGGATTCGAAATTTCTGCCTTGATCCGAGTGCAGCTCCATTGGAATACCGAATCGACATATCCACTCTTTCACCAAGACGTCGGCGACGGTGATGGCTTCCTGGTTGGGCAGGGCATAGGCTTCCGCCCACTTACTAAAGTAGTCCATTGCCACAAGGATGTATTTATTCCCGTGGTCGGATACGGGAAACGGGCCGGCGATGTCAATGGCGATTCTCTCGAACGGGCTGCCTACGTTGTACTGACGCATCGGGGCCTTGGGTCGTATTCGAGGTCCATTGCTAGCAGCGCATACAGCGCACTTCCTGCACCAGTCCTGGACGTCAGCTTGACAATTGGCCCAGTAAAACCGTTGCCTCACTTTCTGCAGGGTCTTCGTCACTCCCAGATGTCCTCCGGCGACTCCATCATGGATTTCCCGCAGCACTTCCTCTCTTCTGTTCCTGGGAACAATTATTTGGCGTGGCCCAGTAAAACCGTTGCCTCACTTGTCCAGAATAAGAGAGTTCCATTGTGCCCATAGGACTTAACAGCCGGCGAGTAACCTGCGACTTCCTGCCATGATGGTCTTCGATTGCCTTCTTCCAGCTGACGACTAAGCCAAGGTCGGGTCTCTCTCTTGGTCTTTCTGGATCTTGCTGTCATTCCAGTTGTCATCCATTGCAGCGGTTCTACAAGTGTTGCTTCTTTCTCTTCTGCTCGTCGGCAATGTGAGCAATCATCTGGACATGGTCTTCGCGACAATGCATCTGCATTCTTGTGTCTAGTTCCGGCTCGATGTTCGATCTCGAAATCGAATTCTTGGAGTCTCTCGATCCAACGTGCTACTTGACCCTCAGAATTTTTGAACTGTAAGAGCCATTTGAGAGCTGCATGGTCAGTTCTCAACAGGAATCTTCTTCCATACACGTACTTGTAGAAGTGTTCCACTCCCTTTACAACAGCTAACAGCTCTCGCCTGGTGACACAGTAATTGCGCTCTGGTTTGCTAAGCGTCTTGCTGAAATAACCAATGACCTTCTCCTGTCCCTCCTGGATCTGGGATAGGACAGCTCCAAGTCCCACGTTGCTGGCGTCCGTATCCAAAATGAATTTCCCTTTGGGTGGGGGATAGCTCAGTATAGGTGCGTTGATCAAAGCTCCTTTCAGCTTCCTGAATGAATCTTGACATTCTTCGGACCACTGGAACTTTGTTTGGCCTTCCGTGAGCCTGGTCAGTGGTTTAGCGATGTTGGCGAATCCCAGCACATATCGGCGATAGTATGTGCATAAACCAAGGAAACTTCGAAGTTGGTGAATGTCTTTTGGGATGGGCCAATCCTAACAGCTTTGATCTTCTGGTCATCCACTGCTACCCTTCTCCAGAGACAACGTGGCCGAGGTATCGTACTTCTTTTGGAACAGATGGCATTTCTCAGGGCTCAGCTTCAATCGGTTCTCAGTCGCAGGAATACTTCCTCCAAGTTTTTCACGTGGTCCTCAAACGATCTGCCGACCACAATTATGTCGTCGAGATACACTAGACACGTGTTCCATGAGAGTCCTTTCAGCACTGTCTCCATCAATCTTTCGAATGTGGCGGAGATTACAGAGCCCGAATGGCATAACGGTGAACTGCCACAATCCTGGAGCCGATGGTAAAGCAGTCTTTTCTCGATCTTCCTGAGCGAGTTCTACTTGCCAGTATCCACTCTTCAGATCAAGGGTCGAGAAAATCGTGGAACCAGCCAACGTGTCTAGGGTGTCATCTATTCTCGGGAGAGGTAACTGTCCTTCTTCGTGACATTATTAAGTTGGCGATAGTCTACACAAAGCGTGTCGATCCATCCTTTTTCTTCACCAGTACGACTGGAGAGGACCAGGGACTGTCAGATGGTTCGATAACTCCTTCTTTTCCCATATCGCTGACTATTTTGTCAGCCTCTTCCTTCTTGGCAAGAGGAAGTCTTCTTGCTGATTGCCGGATCGGTCGGGCACCCCCAGTATCAATCTTGTGCTGGACCACATTAGTTCGACCCCTTTTCCTTGTCCGGTATCGAAGATGTCTTGGTACTTTTTGACTAAATCTCTTAGTTTGGGCTGTTGAGCTGGTTTTATGTCTTTGGAAGAGATGGCAACTAATTTCTCTAGTTCTGTGGGCAAGTTGTTGGGTTGGCTAATCGTACCTCGTACGCCCCGGATCACAGATGAAACTGACGAGCAGTGCCCTAAAATTGTTCCTTTCTTTAAGGTCACTGGAAAGTAATTGACATTCATGACCCTTACCGGTACAAATTTTTCAGCACGTAACAGGGTTTTCCCTAGGGCAATCCCTCGTCCAATTTTCTCATCATGAAGTTTGGGCTCGAACATCATCACGTCTCCACTGCTCGCACTCCCGTCCAGGCGAGCCTCCAGGATGGTTTCAGCCCTCTCAGGTACGCTTATATCTTCAGCCAACAGCACACGGATCAACTCTTCACTTCTCCCATGAAGTACCAGCTCTTCTCCGTTGACACGTAGGACGCCGTCTTTGAAATCCAATTCAAACCCTCTGAATTTATGATGTCCATTCCGATGATTGCTTCGTCTTCGATGTCCGCTACCAGTGCCTGATGTTTCACTTTAGTGCTGCCTAAAATTATTTCAATCGGTAGCTCGCCATCTACAGTAGCTGGCTCCCCTTTTGCTGTGCGTAGCTTCAAGTTGTCGGTTCAATTCGTTCCGGTGTTCTAGCAAAGGAAGGTCCGAGAATTGTCCTAGTCGCACCTGTATCTAGCAGCATGGTGCAAGGCTCGTTATTGATGAGACCGTCTACGAAAACACCTCTGTTCTGTCGTTGCAGGATAGCGACATATGCGTTGTTAACCAGGGCTTGCTGGACACAGGCCGACGATTGCCCTTCTCGTCGACCTTCTTTAGTTTTCCTGCATCGGAGTCGTGTTTTGAATGTTGGACATTTGCTACGCACATGTCCAATTTTGCCACAATTCCAGCATCTTATCTGTCTTTTCTCAGGGAACACTTCCTAATCACTTTCCTTATGGCAGCTTCCAAATTAGCAGGCTCCTGTGAGTCTTCCTCAATCATTCGGACTTTACTCTGGCTTTTGCAAGATTGTTTCGCTGCCTCGAATTCCAAAGCGCGTGCCAGTGCGTCTACGAGATGTGTTGGACGGGCTAGTGTCAACGCTTGTCTGGTTTCTTGGTCACGGAGTCCATCCAGGAATGCTTGAACCGCTAGTCGCTCCATTACATTTTCTGGTGTGGCTGGATATGCGAGACGAACCAAGCGTGCAATGTCAGTTTCGAATTCTTGTAAGGATTCGCCCGATTTTGGCAGCGATTTTTCAGCTGGGAGTGGTATACGTGTTCCAAATGGGCGTGGCCATATCGTAATTCTAGATGTTTAATCAGCTGATCATAGTCCTCCTGTTCTTGGGCGGTGAGAGTTTGTAGAATATTTGTCGCTTCTCCACGTAATGCAAGTGTCAGTGCTACAGCTCTTTCCCCTGCATTCCATCCGTTTGCTTTGGCCGCTGCTTCAAACTGCCGGCGGTAATTTGCCCATGGAGTTTTTCCGTCGAACTGAGGCGGCTTCATGGAAAGCTTCCCTATTTCTGAAATGACCTTGACATCTTTATACCCTCTTGAACTTTATCCACGTTCAAACTCAAGTCCAGCATTGCATTTTCGTTAACCATCTCTGTGGAGGACGCACTATTAATTTGTTTTTCCAGCTTACTGATCGTTTCCTTTATTTTGTCCATTTCTGCCTCGACCCCATCTTTGATTTTATCTACCTCCGTGTTCATTTGCTCCCTAATTTTATCTATCTCTGTCTCAACGGTTCCCATTCTTTCTTCTAGAAAATTAGCCACACCACACAATTCTTTTTTTAGGCCTTCTGTGTTTTCCAGGAACTTCTCTTCCAGGCTTCTTGCATTTTCTTCAGGCTTTTCCGAAATTTCTAGAAGCTTCTCTTCCAGATTTCTAGAATTTTCTTGAAGCTTCTCTTCCAGATTTCTAGAATTTTCTTCAAGCTTCTCTTCCAATTTTCTAGCAGCTTCTCTTCCAGATTTCTAGAATTTTCTTGAAGCTTCTCTTCCAGATTTCTAGCATTTTCTTCCAAGTTTTGAATTTTCTAGAAGCTTCTCTTCAGATTTCTAGAATTTTCTTGAAGCTTTCTTCCAGATTTCTGAAGCTTCTCTTCCAGATTTATAGAATTTTCCTGAAGTTTCTCTTCCAGATTTCTAGAATTTTCCTGAAGTTTCTCTTCCAGATTTCTAGAATTTTCCTGAAGTTTCTCTTCCAGATTTCTAGAATTTTGTTGCAGTTCTTCTTTCACGGATTTAGTAGTTTCTTCGAGTTTATTCATTACCAAACTTAAATCACCTCCGGGAACTTCGAATAAAAATGTTTCGGGGTCCTCACCTTCTTGTATAAGTCCTTCTGCAAGTCTTTCCTGGAGTACTTGCTTTTTACCTGTTGTTTCCAGTTCCCTTTCCTCCAATTCCTGTTTCAATTCCGCTACCTTCAAATCCAAGGCGCACTTTTCTTGAACACATTTTGTTCTTTGACGAGGTATCAGTCTGTTTTACACGAAAAGTTATCAGTTTTTTAAAAAATTCACTTCGCGAATTCTTTCCACGGGCACCAGTCTATTGTCTGTTTCACGCGAAGAGTGTATCAGTTTATATTCCCACGCACAATTGTCCACTTCGCGAAAACCGGCCACTGTCTATTTTCTGTTTCACGCGAACAGCGTATCAGTTTATATTCCCGCACAATTGTCCACTTGCGAAAACCGGCCACTGTCTATTTTGGGCGTACAAAAAGGTCTATCAATTTATTTTTCTGACTATCCACTCCACGATCACTTGTTTATTTTCAAAATCTCACTTCCGACACCAATTGTAACGTAAATAAACTTAACTTGGTTTAACTAATTTATTTAACACTTAAATATACAACTTAATTTATATTACTAACTGTATAGCTCGATCGTATGGGCTCGTTCAGACTATATCGACTCAACTTGAGGGTCGCCTATTTATCTCCGATACAGCATTCTCGATGTTTCGAATTCTGGCATGTTCCAATTGTTTCCAATATTGACCGTTGTTTTCGGTGGCAGAGCGACTGGATGGTTCTCGAATATCTCCGGGGATGATCTCATCGCTGTCGACGGCAACGTGCGAGGCGACAGGTCCGGCCTAGGTTCGTTACAATGAGTTCAAGGGAGAAGTCTAATTAGACCTGTCCTGATCAAAACAAACAATTGAATAACTCTGGTAGTGTCCATGGACAATGAATTCAAATTTTTCCTAATAAAAATAAAACTCCCTGTCCACCATGGCTCAGTTGAACCGCAACTGGGGGATAAGAAGTGTGATACACGTCTAATGGGAACTAGATCCAACTTCACAACTCCCACAGCTGGAGTAAAACGAGAGTATAAAAGATGATAATCCAGAACATGACTTGTAAATTATAGTTTTATTTAATACAAGAAATACCTACCTGTAAAAATTAAATTTGAGATGTAATATCGATTTCACAAATTTTTATTTTTCGGCAACGTTTCTGTTTGATGATGAAAATTATATACTTGCGAGATATACAATCAATAACGTTTTGATATCCTTACTTCCATAGAGCATCGATTATTCATTTTGAAATCTCGTCGATTGCTATGTCATGTTGTGACAAGTGAATATTTCAAATGAAGAGTGATTGCATGTAATGCGATACAAAATTAATATCTTCCAATAGTCTTTTCACAAAATCTTGTACTCTTTTGGTTGTTGCATTCGAAAATATTAGATTACATTTATTTTGCTGATTAGGCGCGAACAGTGATTGCTTCTGAGATTAGTTTGCATTTTGTAATGGTTAACTACGTAACCGCATTATTCTTCGGATGCAATTTCAATCAACCAGTACAAAATATAACAGATATACGCGATCGATATTCATGTATACCTGCAGACATATGTCGGTCTAATATACCGGGTGAGTCTCCAAGGTTGGCTCACCCCTATACCTTTTTTTTTATTGAAGATGGAAAAACTGAATTTGGGGGTTGTGTATTATAGTTCAATTTACATTTTTTGACCGGAAATGACCCTAACTTTCGATTTTTAAATGGGATATCCTATATATTTTTACTTATTTCGATCGAGAATGACATTCTAAATCCAACACCTCACTTGTCAATATTTGACAAATGAAGTCATTTTTATTCGAATTTTTATTTTTCGTTCTAGAATGCCATGTAAATCGCTTTATTATTGATCAAGTAACATAGCAGAAATATGACTCTGAGGCTTATGACTTCACAGTCGTTTTAAGAAGTATTTAAAAGTCGCAAATTAGTCCATTAAGGTTCTAAATTTTCAAAATGACCTCCTCCTTGATCTCGGCAAAAGTGCAACTTTTTCAATTGTTGCGCGCACCACATTGATTAGCTGTTTTGCAGTGATGTTCTGGAATGCCACCCTTACTTTATACTCCAGTTCTCCACGAGTAGCTGATGCTGTGTTATACACCTGCTTTTTAATTGTTCCCCAGAGAAAAAATCCAGCGGAGTAAGATCTGTTGATCTAGAAAATGAAAAAGAAATAATACATTATGAAAAAGTATGACAACTTAAGAATGTACCTCGCAGGCCACTGAATAGGCCAATAAGTGTTAATCCACTTTTCTGGGAAGGTGTCTGTATGGGGTCGGCTTAAGAATAGCCCCATGGTAAATCCTGCCTGTCGTAAGAGGCGACTAAAAGGATAACCGTAGGTGGAAGATGGTTTCATCGCCCGGTGAAATACCACCATATCGACTTTGTGTGCTGTGAAATGGATCATTCCATGTTTCAGTGTTCGGTCGATACTTTCCGGTCTCCCTCTTTCCTTTTCCCCAATTCCTCCTTTATTTTCAGGTGCATCCTAATAGTAATAATGATGAAGTCTCCTAGAGTAAAACACTCCGGAAGCAAAATACCTCTCCATTCGGATTTCCGGGCGAGAGGTACTCGAGGGGACTCAACATTGAAGATTAATTTTTGCAACATCCGCGGACTCAACAAGAACATCAATGACGTCCACCATCACCTACAGACGAAAAAACCGGATATTCTGGCTCTAACAGAAACACAAGTAAACTCGTCCACCAACAAGGTCCATATGCTTTGTCCTGGTTACGAACTCCATTCTCGATTCAGGTTCAAAGGTGGAGTCTGCCTTTACGCTAAGGCTAACCTTTCATGCCAGCGTGAAGAGAGTTTGGAACCGAAAGACTTTGATGTGATGTGGTTCAAGCTATCTGATACCAAACTGACTAAGTTCCTCTGCTGCCTTTACCTTTCACCTAATGAACCTTCATATAACGACCTTTTAACTCCATTCTCGATTCAGGTTCAAAGGTGGAGTCTGCCTTTACGCTAAGGCTAACCTTTCATGCCGACCTCTTTGAGTTTTATCACTCAAACTGGACTACATTTAGGAGAACCATCCAACAGCTGAAACCATAATCATGGGAGACTTTATTCCATAACGCTGCCTGGCTCAAATTCTTAACAAAACAGATGATGCGGGTCGTCAAGCCGAGGTTTTCGCCATCACTCATGGTCTAGAACAACTGGTCGAGCTACCAACCCGCATCCCTGATGTCAACAACCAGTCTGCCAATACACTAGATTTTTTCCTCACCACCAATCCTGACCCGTATGAATAGAAGTTTGTGCCCCACTTGGAAACTCTGATCACACCCTCATCTCCACAACATGCTCTTTCCATTACCATCGAGCTGCACAATACCACCCCGTCTCATGTGGCATTACAATTCGGCCGACTGGGAAGGTCTTCGTATGTTTTTCTCAGCGTTTCCATGGAAGAGAGTTTGTTTCTCTTCAGTAGATCCAACACGATGTGCTGAGACAATTTCTGAAATCATCATGTTGGGGATGCAAACCTACATACCGAATACCGAAAGAAGAACATCATCCGATAAGACCTGGTTTAACAGAAACTGCTCTAGAGCTGTGGCTTCCAAACAGGCAGCATACCATCGATGGCTAAAAAATCCGGCCCTGAGACCAGAGCAGCATATGTCGAGGCTAGAGGCATATGCAAAGAGACAATAGAATGCTCAAAGATGCCCACAATGCCAAAATAAGATCAAAACTTGCTGAATGTCCTAACGGATCCCGTTAATTTTGGTCTTTCGCCAAAGCTGTGGGAAGAAACTTCACTTCCAGCTCATTTCCTCCTCTAACCAAAGAAGATGGAACACTAGCAACGACTGCCCAGGAAAAAGCCAATATCTTTGCGCACCTATTTGCTGGAAATTCCACTCTGGATTCATCGGGAAAACAACCCCCGAACATTACACCTATTGACAGTCACATGCCCGAGATCACCTTTCGCCAACGTACTATCAGAAATATTTTGCTGGGTCTCATCACCAACAAAGCCTGTGGATCTGTCGGAATCCCGCCGATTGTACTCAAGAAATGTGCCCCGAACTAACACCTGTTCTTTGCAAGTTGTTCAACCACTCTTACAATTTGGGGGTATTTCCGTCCAATTGGAAAATTGCAAGAGTACAGCCAGTCCCTAAAAAAGGCAAAAAGGCCCTACCTAGCAACTACAGACCTATCGCACTGCTATCTATCATTTCAAAGGTCATGGAAAAAGCCATCAACATCGAGCTCATGAAATATCTGGAAGACTCAGGAATTGTGAACGATAGGCAATATGGCTTCCGCCATCGGAGATCAACTGGTGACCTGCTCGCTTACGTCTCACATATATGGCAGCTATCTATTGAAAAGTATGGAGAAACTTTAGCTGTGGCATTAGATATCTCAAGGCGTTCGATCGAGTTTGGCACCAGGGACTCCTCCAAGCTTCCGTCTTATGGCTTGCCCCTCAGCTGTGTTCTCTGCTTGCTAGTTTCTCTCAAACAGGTCTCCCCATGTAGTGGTCGATGGGTTTCATCGACACTCTACTCATAAATGCTGGTGTTCCGCAAGGATCTTTTCTCGCACCAACACTATTTCTACTTCACATCAACGACCTGTTGAAAGCAACTTCATGTCCAGTACACAGCTTTGCCGATGATAGTACCCTCCATACCGCTTTCTCTTCCAGGGCCCCTATATCAGCCAGTGAAACCCGAAATGAACGAGGAAGAAATGTTAATAATATAAATATGGACTTAGCAACAATTCTCGAGTGGGGATCTAATAACTTGGTAGAATTCAATGCAAACAAAACACAAGCATGTCTTTTCTCTAGAAAAGTCGATCTCACTGTGCCTAACATAACTTTGTCAGGAGTAACCATACCACTGAAGTCATCCATATCGATGCTTGGTATTACTATCAGCAATAACCTTTCCTGGGAAAATCACGTGAGGTCCATTGCCAAAGTGCATCCCAAAAAATTGGTTCTTGTTTTGTGCCAAGAGCTATTGCCCCCCCACCCAGCTGCTTATGATCTATAAGGCACAGATCCGACCTGTTCTGGAATACTGTTCCCATATTTGGAGCGCGGCACCTAAACATATCCTGAGGCTATTGGATTCTGTCCAAAAAAGGGCAATTCTTCTCGTTGGTGATGCCTCGCTTACAAACTCGCTCACTTGTCTGGAACACCGTAGAAAAGTTGGCGATTTGTCTCTATTTTATAGATATTTTCATGGGCGATGCTCTTCCGAAATATCAACAATCGTTCCTGCTTTGGCAGTCTCTTCGAGATTAACCCGTCAAGTTCAGTCATCACACCCCTTCGTGGTCACTTTGGAGACCTGCAGAACATCACTTTCCAAAGACTCGTTCATCCAACGAACAGCGAGGCTTTGGAACTCATTGCCTAGGGAGGTGTTCCCCGAGGCATACAACCTCCAGAAATTTAAGAAGAACACCAACTCCTACCTTCTTTCCCTTGGTTCCCACGATGTTCTCTGAACATTACAGGATATCCCTTTTCTTTCGTGGGAACCAGAACATAAAAAAAAAAAAATGTTCTCTTACGACTTGAGAATTGTGAGGTGGCGCTCCATCTTGTTGAAAATAGATATCAACTTGGTTTGCCAGTGGCAAATCTTCGAAGAAAATCATCAATTTGATTTCTAAGGAACTGTAGATAAGTTGTCCAACGAAAATTATTGGCCCCAAAAGTTTTCCTTCGATTATACCCATCCAGCAATTGAAACCAAATCGCTCTTGAAAATTTCCTTCTTGCATCAGATGTAAATTTGTTTGAGACCAGTACCTTTTATTATTCGGATTGAACAGACCCAAGTTGGTGAATGGAGTTTCATCTGAATGAATGATTTTAAATGAAAAACGTCCATCTTCTATGTATTTAGTCAAAAACGAGTTGCAATAAGTTAATCTTCGGTTGTGGTCGTTATCGCAAAGATGTTGGTGTAGTTGGTACTTGAATGATCGATAATTATATTTGTGAAGAATTCTCCAAACGGACGAAACAATTTGGCGAATTGACGCCGTACAATTCACTTCGACATAGGCCAATACGTCTACTCCTTTTTCTTCGCAGACGTATGAAGTCTTGGCATTTTCTTCTGGTTCATTTGCATTTTACTTTCCAGTTTGGAAAATAATGCCGAGTGGGATGGCGACGATTAGGGAATCTCTGAGCATAAATTCGAGCTGCATCCTTTTTTGCTTCTCCGTAAATTAGCAACATGTCAATTTTCGCGTTTCTAGTATAATTTTCCATATCAAATGAATGTTTAAAAGTGACAGCATATTTATTAGCCCATTTGTTTAGGTAGTCCTAGCAACAGCTTCAATTGTTTGTCACGGATAACTAGAATAACAGGACTTGTGCATAAGTATACCGAATACGTATTATTTGTTATTAATAATGTGCTGGTTCCATTCACAATAACAGTCTTTTCAATAAATACCATTTTTTCAAGGCTGTAGCGGCAACCCGCAGAGTTTTTGGCAACACTCGTGGTTTGAAGCCGAAAATAAAATACTGGTTATATCAAACGATTCTGCTCCATTAGTATGGTGGCCAAAACACAATAGTACAAATCGAAAGGCAGAAAGTACAGCAGTTAGCCAGTCTGGAAATCACAGGGGTAATATTTAAGTGCCCCACTCCAGCATTAGAATGCTGAACCTTTCCCCACTGCCCTTGTTCAGAAAGAGTGCCTTCAGATTGCACCAGGCATCAAAACTGGACATCTGAAGATTCTGGAAAAATATCGATAGGATCAGGTACAAGCTATTAGATATTGAACCAGCTAGGACCGACTTTGAAGTGGAAAATTATGAAGTGGTTATAAACAACCACCAACATTCACAACGAACAGGCTTCAACTAGAAAGGAATGCATCGAAAGGTTATACTGATGGTTCCAAGATAGACAAAAGGACTGGAGTGGCAGTGATGGGCCCTAGTTTCAGGCTCTCGAAACCCCTAGGCAAAGCCCCAAGCATTCTTCATTGAAAGAGGCTCCAGGGGGGGCAATGATCGATATCCTATCAGACTAAAGTCAAACAGCAGCAGCACTAAAGTCAAACACTTGTAATTCCAGACTGACTTGGGACTGCAATATCTCCCTAAGACAAAGTGGCTACAAGCAATCAGGTTACTCTGATATGGGTGCCAGATCACAAGGGAAAAAAGTGAAAGTGTGTGGTATTAAATTCGTCGTAAGAAAATGATCTTTTACAAAAGGACGACGAGCCCCCCCCTTTCTATTGAAAAATTCAAGTTAACTGGAAAAATTCATATTTGCGACTTTTAAATAATTCCTAAAACAACTCTGGGGTCATAAGCCTCAAAGTCGTATTTTTCCCATGTTACTTGATCAAGAATGACGCGATTTAGACGATCCATGGCATTCTAGATCGAAAAATAAAAATGACTTTATGTGTCAAATATTGACAAGTGAGATGTTGTTGGTTTATAATGTCATTCTCGATCGAAATAAGTAAAATATATAGGATGTCCCAATTAATAATCGAAAGTTGGGGTCATTTCCACCTCAGAAAACACCCGGTATAACGAAATTTCCTGATTTTATCAGTCCTTTCATCCATTTATCAATAATCTGACACAATCCTAAAACTTTCTGGTGGAAACTGGGTATAAAGTAATAATAAGTTGTGAGGTAAACATACTGGCTGTTTGTTCAACAATTTAACAGTATCTGCGGTTGACAATTCAGTCGAGAAAAATAATTGCTTTACTACACATGTCGATAGATTTCGATTTCGTGATTTATTTAGTTTTGAGAAAAGTAAGTCATTGTTCACAATTCTTTTAAAGGGACTTATTTGATAAACTACTCAATCTATCTGCATACAACATATTTTCTTTGTATTAGCTTTTTCAAATAAATAGAACAGAAATGCCAGACATATTTTTCGCCGTGTTTACAGATTTTCACGAAGTGAAATATTGTAATAGACATTTTAAAAACTAAATTTTTTTGAGGTTCTTTTTATACCCTTTTTTTTTAAAATGACTACTATATTTATAAGCTATTTTTTGGAATATTATTGAAGACCACTCCTATAGTCATTTTGAGAAAATATTTGCAGAATTTAAAAAAAACAGCCATGCACACACAAATACATTTTTTAATTTTTATGTTTATATGCTCTATAAATTTTGGACGAATTTTGAACTCCCTCAAATTGCTGGGATGCCAGAAGAATGTTGCATTAGGTGGTTTAAATGTTCGAATTTAATAAAATGCATTTTGCGGACTCTTATTAATTTCCCAAGTTGGTTTTTTTGTATTATACGGAAACCTGAGGTTCGTGCAAGCTCCATAATTTTTTTCTATCCAAGACACCCCACCTTGTTTTTTTTAAACGATAAGTCCGACAATGAGGCACATTCTGAAAATGTTTCTATTTATACCAGGTGCCCACAGGATATCAGGCCACCCCTGTAACTTCTGCATTCGTGAACGGATTTTTCTGAAATTCGGTACATTTTGGTGTCCCTGGACTTTCTCTTTCCTCTCGGGAATGTATAGATGGGTCAAAATATCACCAGTACTTCTATAACTTTTTTTCCCTAAAAGCCTTCGTTACCAAGTTACGGGCCCTCAAAGTTACAAAATGAAAAATGTTTTTCTTTGATAACTTTCAAAGTGAATATTCAAAATCATCAAAATTTTTTGGTGATTGACTGAACAAATGAATTCCTTCGCTGAGCTTTCATGCAGGAGTCAGTTGTCCACACCCGAAATTTTTGAAATGACTGGGATTTGTCAATATGTTTTAACAAAACAAAGGTTACCTGGACAATTTCCTGAATAAAAGTACTCGTGTGAAAATCGATCAGACAACGTTTGTCTACCATTATTCGAAAAGATTAATTTGTAATGAAAACAGAAATGATAGGTACAATGTTCATAACGAATTTTATCATGCAAACACCTCCCTTACAAAACTCATGGTGTAAATAATCAACCCGCAAGCCTCAAAACAAACAGAAATTGCAAAATCCGCTACAAAAACTGCTCGAGATGGAAATAAAACAATCCGAAAGCTTGGACAAACTTTAAAAGTACACTTTTCTTTCGCTGCATACCCCAATAATCAATTTGTAACACCTAACTAGTCAGCAACGACTATCCTTTCACTATATATATATACATATACATACATATACATATACATATACATATACATATACATAAAAACATATACATATACATATACATACATATACATATACATATACATATACATATAAATACATATCATATACAAAATACATATACATATACATATACATATCATATACATATACATAATACATATACATATACATATACATATACATATACATATTACATATACATATACATATAACATATACATATACATACATATACATATACATATACATATACATATACATATACATATACATATACATATACATATACATAACACATATACATATACATATACATATACATAAAACATATACATATACATATACATATACAATACATATACATATACATATACATATACATATACATATACATATACATATACATATACATATATACATATACATAAAACATATACATATACATATACATATACATATACATATCATATACATATACATAAAATATATATATATATATATATATATATATATATTATATATATAATATATATATATTAACCCCAAAGAGCCGGACCTGTCGCCTCACATGTTGCCGTCACAGCGTTTGAGATCATCCCAGATATTCGAGAACCATCAGTCCCTCTTCCACGTAATACAACGGTCAATATTGGAAACAATTGGAACATGCCGTCGCCAACTGGAAAATTCGAAACATCGAATCTGTATCGGAGATAAATAGAAGCCCTCAAGAGGGTAAACAGTCTGAACGAGCCATACCATCGAAGGGTATACAGTGGCGTAGTAATATAAATTAAGTTGTAGATTAAGTGTTAAATAAATTAGTTGAACCAAGTTAAGTTTATTTACGTTACAATTGAGTGTCCCGAAGTGGGATTTTGAAAATAAACAAGTGATCTTGGGTGGATAGTCAGAAAAATAAATTGATAGACCTTTCTGTACGCCAAAATAGACAGTGGCCCGGTTTTCGAAGTGGACAATTGTGCGTGGGAATATAACTGATACGCTGTTCGCGTGAAACAGAAAAAAAAAGACAGTGGCCCGGTTTTCGCGAAGTGGACATTGTGCGTGGGAGTATAAACTGATACACTCTTCGTAAACAGACAAACTGGTGGGCCCCTGGAAAAAAATTCCGAAGTGAATTTTAACAAACTGATAAACTTCGTGTAAAACAGACTGATACCTCGTCAAAGACAAAATGTGATTTCAGAAAAGTGCGCCTTGCGGTTTTAAGGTAGCGGAATTGAAACAGGAATTGGGAGAAAGGGAACTGGAAACAACAGGGGAAAAAGCAAGTACTCCCGGGAAAAACTTTTCAGAAGGACTTATACAAGAAGGTGAGGACCCGAAAAAATTTTATTCGAAGTTCCCGGGGGTGATTTAAGTTTGGTAATGAATAAACTCGAAGAAACTACTAATTCCGTGAAAAAGAACTGCAACAAAATTCCAAGAAATCTGGAAGAGCTTCAAGAAATTCTAGAAATCTGGAAAGCGAAAAAAATTCTAGAAATCTGGAAGAGAAGCTTCGAAAATTCTTTAAATCTGGAAGAGCTTAAATCTGGAAGGAAGCTTCAAGAAATTCAAGAAGCCTGGAAGAAAATTCTAGAAATCTCGAGAGAAGCTTCAGAAAATTCAAGAACCTGGGAGAGTTCCTGGAAAACACAGAAGGCCTAAAAAAAAAATTGTGTGGTTTTGGCTAATTTTCTAGAAGAAAGAATAGAACCGTTGAGACGAGATAGATAAAAATTAGGAACAAATGAACACGGGGTAGATAAAATCAAAGATGGGGTCGAGGGCAGAAATGGACAAAATGAAGGAAACGATCAGTAAGCTGGAAAAACAATTAATAGTGCGCCCTCCACAGAGATGGTTAACGAAAATGCAATGCTGGACTTGGATAAAGTTCAGAGGGGAATAAAGATGTCAAAGGTCATTTCAGAAATAGGGAAGCTTTCCATGAAGCCGCCTCAGTTCGACGGAAAAACTCCATGGAAATTACCGCCGGCAGTTTGGAAGCAGCGGCCAAACAAACGGATGGAATGCAGGAGAAAGAGCTGTAGCACTGACACTTGCATTACGTGGAGAAACGACAAATATTCACAAACTCTACCGCCCAGAACAAAGGGCTATGATCAGCTGATTAAACATCTAAATTACGATATGGCCACGCCCATTTGGACACGTATACCACTCCCAGCTGAAAAAAACGCTGCCAAAATCGGGCGAATCCTTACAAGAATTCGAAACTGACATTGCACGCTTGGTTCGTCTCGCATATCCAGCCATACCGGAAAATGTAATGGAGCGATTAGCGGTTCAGGCATTCTTGGATGGACTCCGTGACCAGAAACCAGACAAGCGTTGATATTAGCTCGTCCAACACATCTCGTAGACGCACTGGCACGAGCTTTGGAATTTGAGGCAGCAAAACAATGCTGCAAAAGCCAAAGTAAAGTTCAAACGATTGAGGAAGACTCACAGGAGCCTGCTAACTGGAAGCTGCCATAAGAAAAGTGATGAAGGAAGTGTTGCCTGAAAAAGACATATAAGATGCCGGAATTGTCGCAAAATTGGACATGTGCGTAGCAAATGTCCAACATTCATCGACTCCGATGCAGGAAAACTAAGAAAGGTCGATGAGAAGGGGCAATCGTCGGCATGTGTCCGGCAAGCCCCGGTTAAAAACCCATATGTCGCTATGCTTCAACGACAGAACAAGGGTGTCTTCGTAGACGGTCTCATCAATACCGAGCCTTGCACCATGCTGCTAGATACAGGTGCGACTAGGACAATTCTCGGGCCTTCCTTTGCCAGAACACCGGAACGGATTGAACCGACAACTTGGAAGCTACGCACAGCAACAGGGGAGCCAGCTACTGTATATGGCGAGCTACCGATTGAAATAATTTTGGGCAACACTAAAGTGAAACATCAGGCACTTGTAGCGGACATCGAAGACGATGCAATCATCGGAATGGACATCATGAATTCCAGAGGGTTTGAATTGGATTTCAAAGACGGCGTCCTACGTGTCAACGGAGAAGAGCTGGTACTTCATGGAGAAGTGAAGAGTTGATCCGTGTGCTGTTGGCTGAAGATGTAAGCGTACCTGAGAGGGCTGAAACCATTCTGGAGGCTCGCCTGGACGGGAGTGCGAGCAGTGGAGACGTGGTGATGTTCGAGCCCAAACTTCATGATGAGAAAATTGGACGAGGGATTGCACTAGGGAAGACCTTGTTGCGTGCTGACAAATTTGTGCCGGTAAGGGTCATGAATGTCAATTATTTCCCAGTGACCTTGAAGAAAGGAACAATTTTGGGGCACTGCTCGTCAGTTTCATCCGTGATCCGGGGCGTACGAGGTACGATTAGCCAACCCAACAACTTGCCCACAGAACTAGAGAATTGGTGCCATCTCTTCCAAAGACATAAAACCAGCTCAACAGCCCAAACTAAGAGATTTAGTCAAAAGTACCAAGACATCTTCGATACCGGGCAAGGAAAGGGGTCGAACTAATGTGGTCCAGCACAAGATTGATACTGGGGTGCCGACCGATCCGGCAATCAGCAAGAAGACTTCCTCTTGCCAAGAAGGCAGAGGCTGACAAAATAGTCAGCGAGATGGGAAAAGAAGGAGTTATCGAACCGTCTGACAGTCCTTGGTCCTCTCCAGTCGTACTGGTGAAGAAAAGGATGGATCGACACGCTTTTGTGTAGACTATCGCCAACTTAATAATGTCACGAAGAAGGACAGTTACCCTCTCCCGAGAATAGATGACACCCTAGACACGTTGGCTGGTTCCACGATTTTCTCGACCCTTGATCTGAAGAGTGGATACTGGCAAGTAGAACTCGCTCAGGAAGATCGAGAAAGACTGCTTTACCATCGGCTCAGGATTGTGGCAGTTCACCGTTATGCCATTCGGGCTCTGTAATGCTCCCGCCACATTCGAAAGATTGATGGAGACAGTGCTGAAGGGACTCTCATGGAACACGTGTCTAGTGTATCTCGACGACATAATTGTGGTCGGCAGATCGTTCGAGGACCACGTGAAAAACTTGGAGGAAGTATTCCTGCGACTGAGGAACTCGGATTGAAGCTGAGCCCTAAGAAATGCCATCTGTTCCAAAAGAAGTACGATACCTCGGCCACGTTGTCTCTGGGGAAGGAGTAGCAGTGGATGACCAGAAGATCAAAGCTGTTAAGGATTGGCCCATCCCAAAGACATTCACCAACTTCGAAGTTTCCTTGGTTTATGCACATACTATCGCCGATATGTGCTGGGATTCGCCAACATCGCTAAACCACTGACCAGGCTCACGGAAGGCCAAACAAAGTTCCAGTGGTCCGAAGAATGTCAAGATTCATTCAGGAAGCTGAAAGGAGCTTTGATCAACGCACCTATACTGAGCTATCCCCTACCCAAAGGGAAATTCATTTTGGATACGGACGCCAGCAACGTGGGACTTGGAGCTGTCCTATCTCAGATCCAGGAGGGACAGGAGAAGGTCATTGGTTATTTCAGCAAGACGCTTAGCAAACCAGAGCGCAATTACTGTGTCACCAGGCGAGAGCTGTTAGCTGTTGTAAAGGGAGTGGAACACTTCTACAAGTACGTGTATGGAAGAAGATTCCTGTTGAGAACTGACCATGCAGCTCTCAAATGGCTCTTACAGTTCAAAAATCCTGAGGGTCAAGTAGCACGTTGGATCGAGGACTCCAAGAATTCGATTTCGAGATCGAACATCGAGCCGGAACTAGCCATAAGAATGCAGATGCCTTGTCGCGAAGACCATGTCCAGATGATTGCTCACATTGCCGACGAGCAGAGAGAAAGAAGCAACACTTTGTAGAACCGCGGCAATGGATGACAACTGGAATGACAGCAAGATCCAGAAAGACCAAAGAGAGACCCCGACCTTGGCTTAGTCGTCAGCTGGTAGAAGGGCAATCGAATACCATCATGGCCGGTAGTCGCAGGTTACTCGCCGGTTGTTGAGTCCTATTGGGTACACTGGCACTCTCTTATTCTGGACAATGGGATCCTGAAACGTGTGCTGGAGGCCGATATTGTTGGGCAAGACAGACGCCAAATAATTGTTCCCAGGAACAGAAGAGAGGAAGTGCTGCGGAAATCCATGATGGAGTCGCCGGAGGACATCTGGGAGTGACGAAGACCCTGCAGAAAGTGAGGCAACGGTTTTACTGGGCCAATTGTCAAGCTGACGTCCAGGACTGGTGCAGGAAGTGCGCTGTATGCGCTGCTAGCAATGGACCTCGAATACGACCCAAGGCCCCGATGCGTCAGTACAACGTAGGCAGCCCGTTCGAGAGAATCGCCATTGACATCGCCGGCCCGTTTCCCGTATCCGACCACGGGAATAAATACATCCTTGTGGCAATGGACTACTTCAGTAAGTGGGCGGAAGCCTATGCCCTGCCAACCAGGAAGCCATCACCGTCGCCGACGTCTTGGTGAAAGAGTGGATATGTCGATTCGGTATTCCAATGGAGCTGCACTCGGATCAAGGCAGAAATTTCGAATCCAACCTTTTCCAAGAAATATGTCTACTGCTGAACATCCGCAAGACAAGAACCACGGCCCTACATCCGCAGTCCGATGGAATGGTGGAACGGATGAACAGGACGATCAACCGCCACTTGTCCAAGGTTGTCTCTGACCATCAAAGAGACTGGGACCAGTATCTTCATTTGTTCCTGATGGCCTATCGATCCGCAGTACACGAGTCAACCGGTCAAACTCCTGCTAGTATTATAATGGGCCGAGAACTGCGACTGCCTTGTGACCTGAAGTTTGGGATACCGCCAGGACAAGACACTGCGGGAGAGGACTACGTCAGCAAACTTCGGCAGAGAATGGACGACATCCACGAACGAGTCCGGTTGAACATCCAGAGTGCCAGCGATAAAATGAAGAAGACCTATGACATCAAGGCCGACGCTGGAGGGTTTAAGGTTGATGACCTGGTTTGGCTGTACAACCCCAAACGTCGTCGTGGACTATCACCAAAGTTGCGGAACTCGTGGGAAGGCCCGTATAAGATCGTGAAAAGGATAAACGACCTTGTGTACCGAATCCATAAGCCACCCGAGGAAACCAAGGGTCGTCCATTTCAACAGGTTGGCCCTTACGCTGGAAACCATGACCAAGTTCGCACCCTCAAGCCACCGGAGGATGATATGACGTTCGAGAAGTTTATGTCCTTGTATTCAAACGGGCAGAAAGTTCTACATGGGGTTACTAGAGAGGAGTCACGAGACCTTTTCGAGGTGCCTGCTGACTACGTACTAGCGCACTGTGTGGCAGAAGATCTTCGAATGTCCAGGGCATCGCCGTAGTGTTCTCAAGAAATTTGGTCAACTCCAAATACTGCGGAGCAGAATCCAGAAGTTGGTGGGGTGCTACAGTTGAAGAAAGGCCAGAGAAACATCTACTACCTAGTTACCAAGAGGCATTCCCAAGATAAACCGTCCTATGAAGATGTCTGGAAGAGTCTCACCAAACTAAGAGATACTATGGTGGACCAGAATCTGGTGGATCTAGCAATTCCAAAATTGTCCTGTGGTATTGATGGGTTGGACTGGAGAGTCATAAGAAGTATGCTGGAGGCGATATTCAGATCCAGCGGCGTCAAGATTTTGGTTTGCTGTAACCCTCTTCCACGACCGATCATGAAGACCGTGGAGTGTTACTTCCATCGAACTTCACGGTGCAGATATGGGGAGTCATGCAGATATCGTCACACTCCAAGGATGAAATTTCGGGACGAAATGTCTTTAAGAAGGGGCAATGTAACGAACCTAGGCCGGACCTGTCGCCTCACATGTTGCCGTCGACAGCGATGAGATCATCCCCGGAGATATTCGAGAACCATCCAGTCCCTCTTCCGCGTAATGCAACGGTCAATATTGGAAACAATTGGAACATGCCGTCGCCAACTGGAAGAATTCGAAACATCGAGAATGCTGTATCGGAGATAAATAGAGAGCCCTCAAGAGGGAGTAAACAGTCTGAACGAGCCCATACCATCGAGCTATACAGTGGCGTAGTAATATAAATTAAGTTGTAGATTAAGTGTTAAATAAATTAGTTGAACCAAGTTAAGTTTATTTACGTTACAATATTATTAACTTTTCTGTAAAAGTTTTATTCAACTAAAGTGGGTAACTGAGAAATTATGTCTCCTCGAAATAATAGAGAACTATTATTATACCTACTATTACATATTATTTGGTTTATTCTTAACCAATTTATATAATTATTTTTTAAATACCTATTTTATTATTTTCTACCAACTTTAGTGAAATGAATTTGTAAAAAACTAAGAGATTTGGCTACTATCGACTTATTTTTTGTTATTTTGTATAACTAAAGTAGTTTAATTGTATTTTATTTAACCTAATATTACGCGTGCAAATTTCATTGATACTAAGTACCACTTCGAGTTCCTTGTAAGAAAATATATTTCTACCTACTCTAGTGAAATGAATTTTAAAAAAACTGAGGAATTGAGCTACTATCGACTTATTTTTCATTATTTTGTGTAACTAAAGTAGATTAGAAAAATCGAATTAAACGGTTTTCTTCACATAAAGGATTCAATATAAAATTGAACCAGAGAATGGTAGATCTCAGGTGAAAAACAACTACTTTCCTGGCAAATACCACGCAGAACGTTGAATGATATTCACCTGAAAATCCATGCATACTTCCATATAATATCAATGGACATTGAATGCAATTGTTTCTTTCTGATAAGCTCGATTATGTTTAATTTATGTCGTGTTCACCTAACAATCCGCATACCGGTTTCAGGCTTCTTGGCCCTCATCAGTACGGAGTAGTCAACCAGCCAAAGGTCCAAAGAACTCTGGCTGAAGTGAGACACAACGTAAACAAACCATCATCGAGCTTGTAACACCTATAGGTACGCCGGAAAAGATAAACTTTAACTGGCGGTACCTAGTGACAGAAAGAAACACTCCGAAAATCTCCCACCTCGATAGGTTTCTAAATGAAAGATTCCTTCTCAGTAGGAGTGGCAAGCCCGTCTAGCATATAGTGAAAGATAAGTGCCATGTGAAGTGGAATGAATAGAAAAATCGAATTAAACGGTTTTCTTCACATAAAGGATTCAATATAAAATTGAACCAGAGAATGGTAGATCTCAGGTGAAAAACAACTACTTTCCTGGCAGATACCACGCAGAACGTTGAATGATATTCACCTGAAAATCCATGCATACTTCCATATAATATCAATGGACATTGAATGCAATTGTTTCTTTCAGGCTCCTTGGCCCTCATCAGCCAGAGTTCTTTGGACCTTTGGCTGGTTGACAACTCCGTACTGATGAGGGCCTAAAAGCCTGTAACCGGTATGCGGATTGTTAGGTGAACACGACATAAATTAAACATAATCGAGCTTATCAGAAAGAAACAATTGCATTCAATGTCCATTGATATTATATGGAAGTATGCATGGATTTTCAGGTGAATATCATTCAACGTTCTGCGTGGTATTTGCCAGGAAAGTAGTTGTTTTTCACCTGAGATCTACCATTCTCTGGTTCAATTTTATATTGAATCCTTTATGTGAAGAAAACCGTTTAATTCGATTTTTCTATTCATTCCACTTCACATGGCACTTATCTTTCACTAAAGTAGATTAATTGTGTTTTATTTAACCTAACAATGTTAGGCATGTGAATTTTATTAATACTAAATACTGCTTCGAGTTCCTTGTAACAAAATATATTTCCACCAACTTTAGTGGAATAAAGTTAGTCAAGAATAATGGTCTGAACTACCACCAGTTGCCTAATTATTATTTTGCGTAACTAAAGTCGGTATTTTGTATTTTATTTGGCGTTATCTTAACTGGAGTCTTGGTCCAAAATTATCTCTCAGATAACAAGCCACATTTCTTTAATTTTAAACAATACAAATTTAGAATATTTAGAATATAAATTCAGAACAGATTTAAAAATGAAACCACCGATATTGATATCTGAATACCTATAGCTGCTTAAATATTTTCTAAAGAAAAATAATTGTATCACCCGTATAAGCAAATTTGATATATTACGCAACAGAGAACATTATTAATTATTATTACTGTTATTTTGACCACTACTATTAGTATAATAATTATTATTTGTAACATTAAATGTACAATTATTATAAGTTATAACTGCAGATGGTTGATTCGCATCCGATTGCACCATTTTTGACACTGAACCATTGGTGCAGCTGCCATTCGGATTACACCGCATCGCTTCAACAATTTCTTCATGATGTCCTACATCCATCTGTAAATAGGGTTTTATGGATTGACTGCTACTATGGCCTGTAATTTTAATCAATTTCTGCTTCCCAATTCCCTTTTTTGTCAAATTGCAGTTGCTCTCGCCGAATGATTCATGATTTTCACTTTTTTTCCGTCAACACCAATCTTCTGTGCAGTCGATTAAAACCATGTCGAAATCGTGTTCCTCCCCAATGGACAATTCTTATACAACCCCTTTGAATTTCTTCGATCCCAAAATGGATTAGGAGTTACAAACAAACGATTGGTCTCTATAGAATCACCTCTTTTTTCCATTTTGGTGATCGACTAAACAAATGAATTCCTTCGATGAGCTTCCATGCAGGAGTCAGTTGTTTTGCTACAAAGTCAGGAACGGACTACCCCCGATGGTCCACACCCCAAAACTTTGAAATGACTGGTATTTGTCGATATGTTTTAACAAAACAAGGTTACCTGGACAATTTCCTGAATAAAAGTACTCGTATGGAAAATCGATCGGAGCAACGATTCTTGATAAAAATGCAGTTTTACTCGACGACATCAAACCCGATCGTCCACCATTATTTGAAATGAAAAATTTTCACAGTAGAAATACTAATACTGACGTTAATTCAACAACATTTATAACAGGGGTAATACAAAATATGCTAAAATAAAGTCGTAAACAAAATGTACAGTACCTAGTTGAAAGCTTAATTCACAATGTAGATATTTTTTCAAATGAAATATCAAGTTATGTAGATTCGTGGTGTTTCAGAACTAACAAGCTACTCCACTATGAAATATCGAATTCAGTCCATATTTTGTATGTACGCGTAGAATAAGCACGTTTCGTGTTGTGTTATGTGAATCTCATGAAACTCAACATTTGGATTCACAGCTTAAATGTTGAGGAGTTTCACTGATAAGTCTAATTTCATGGGAGAAAATCTTTAACCCGAAGATAAATTTAGCTGAAAAAACGCACATCGGAAGACATAACTAATAAACTTTTATTACTCGAGTTTTATTCATTGATGAAGCAGGTTTCAGTAGAGATGGAGTAATCATCTCCAGATATGGGCCGAAGAAAATCCCCATGGGATATTGCAAACCAAACACCAACGGAAATTCAACGTGGATGTTTGGGCTGGTATCATAGGAAACCATCTATAGGACCATTGTTCTACATGACCGATTGAATGGAGACGTTATTTGGAGTTCATTCAGAACGATTTGAATGGACTTTTGGAACATGTTCCATTGCAAACCCGAAGAGATATGTGGTTTATGCATGATGGCGCTCCTCCTCATTTCAGTTTGATTGTGCGGGACCATCTGAGCCAGATTTTCCCCAATAGATGGATTGGTAGAGGTGGGCCATATTCATGGCCACCGCGGTCTCCGGATTTAAATCCATTGGATTTCTTTCTGTAGGGGCATCTGAAAAGCCTCGTTTACGCTACACCTATTCACAACAGAGATGCCTTGTTGAATAGAATTACATTACATTGTGAAGCCATACGAAACGGCCCTGGCATGCTATTTCAATGCAGAGAGGGTGTTTGCGCCGACTAAGGAAATGTATTGAGAGAGTTTCAGTTATACTACAATGAAGAATTGAACAAATTAGTGTGTCATTCGGACCTTAAGGTACTAATAACTTACATCTTTGTTGAGATTAGTTTCTATGTTATTTATGAATGTTTTTCATGTAAAGTACGGTGAATTATAAGTTCTGAATTTGAAGTTGGCAACACATGTTTTAAATCGTCAACTAATTATACACATTAAAATTCATTGAAACGTTACTAATTAAAATATTAAAAATAATAAAGTCTAAAGCATGTGTGTCTTGAAAAAGTACAATAGGTTATAAATTGTGGGAAAATTATTTATTCACTTGTCATATGCTTTGACAGTCACTGGTACCAACTGAGGGTAGTACCAACTGATATGAAATGGTTTGCCATTATTGGCCAAAGTATTTTAGTACTTTTCTTGTTAGTACCAACTGAAGGTTGGGCCAACTTGAAGATATATTATAACTAGTAATGGGCTCAGATTGATCTGAGGAAAATTCTGTATTTTCCATTGCTAATAAGAAGGAATAAATTTCACTCAGGTGGTTGACATCTGTTTTTTTGTTCATATAATTTTTTTCCTGTGATATGAAAGCCATTTCCAGAAAAGTTCTCTTAGCAGTGTGCCGTTCATTAGTTGATATTTTAACTTCATCATAGTTCATATGATGGTCGGATTTGTTCACGTGATCTGCTAGAGCACATCTTTCTGGATGGTGCCTGCAATCACTTTTATGGGATATTAATCTCTGTTTTAATAATCTTGCAGCTCTCCGTCGATCTACCTGGACAGAATCCATTCTGGTGTTTAGTGATCAAGCCATATTTCGAAATAAATAACATTATTTTATTATAGACAATTTTTTCTATAACTTTGCTCAGTACTGGCAGTACAGTGGTCGATAGTTCTGGACATCAGTGGAATCTTTGCTCTTGAACACGGGAGTAACATCTCCAATTTTTAAGTCTTTGGGAAAATCACCAAGTTGAATAGATAATTTATTTATGACTCGAAGGTTCTGCAATGTATATGCTAATTGTTTTTTAATCGACGAAACCATAAAGGAGGAGTTTCTCTAGTCGACGCGTATATTTTTTTTATGTATGCACGCATAACTTTTTACTGAGACGTCCGATTCCGATAATTATTTTTTCAGTGGATAGGGTGTACTTCAAAGTTGGTCCATTTGAAATTTAAAATATGAAATCCACCCCTAAGTGTAGCAAAATGAAGGATATTGATCACTCACCCTCTGAATTCTGGTCCGTTAACCGATTCTATCAGGCATAACTTTGTACTGGGTTCTTCGATTTGGATGGTTTTTTTTTTATTAGATAGGGTATACCTCATAGTTGATCATAATTGGATTTCGAATGGAAGTATCCACCCTTACGGGTAGAAAAATAGGGAATAATTGATTTTACACTTGTGAACATTGGCACACATATGTAGTTGACAATGACAGATCGCTACTGTCATTATTTTTAATCTCCTACATCCGTCACAATCATTATATTCTATGAGAGGATGGAATGAAATACAAAGGAATGAAATAAACTAACCAGAACAACAAAAATAATTTATATTACAACAAATAGTAAAAGTAGATAATCATATTATTTAACTGGTAATAGTTGAAGTAAGGTGGGTAAGTAAGTATTTTGGAAGTTATCGAAAAACATTAGGTGGTGATTAGTAGATATCCGCCACAAAAAATTGAAAAATAAAAACTTTTTAACAAAAAATTCAACCGAGTTACTAAGTTACTAATTTTGAGTCGGCGCCAAACGAACAATCAACGAAGATCATTGAATTACTTCAAAAAAATTATCAGAATGTCACCGCGCAACTCGATGCCATCATTTTACGCCTTACCTAATTCATTTGCTTGTTTGTTTGGCGCCGACTCAAAATTAGTTACTTACATCAGTTTAGGAGCTTAGTTATTGAGACTAAGAAGGTTTATTTTGAGAGATAAGTGCCATGTGAAGTGGAATGAATAGAAAAATCGAATTTAAACGGTTTTCTTCACATAAAGGATTCAATATAAAATTGAACCAGAGAAAGGTAGATCTCAGGTGAAAAACAACTACTTTCCTGGCAAATACCACGCAGAACGTTGAATGATATTCACCTGAAAATCCATGCATACTTCCATATAATATCAATGGACATTGAATGCAAATGTTTCTTTCTGATAAGCTCGATTATGTTTGATTTATGTCGTGTTCACCTAACAATCCGCATACCGGTTTCAGGCTTCTTGGCCCTCATCAGTACGGAGTAGTCAACCAGCCAAAGGTCCAAAGAACTCTGGCTGAAGTGAGACACAACGTAAACAAACCATCATCGATCTTGTAACACCTATAGGTACGCCGGAAAAAGATAAACTTTAACTGGCGGTACCTAGTGACAGAAATAAACACTCCGAAAATCTCCCACCTCGATAGGTTTCTAAATAAAAGATTCCTTCTCAGTAGGAGTGGCAAGCCCGTCTAGCATATAGTGAGAGATAAGTGCCATGTGAAGTGGAATGAATAGAAAAATCGAATTTAAACGGTTTTCTTCACATAAAGGATTCAATATAAAATTGAACCAGAGAAAGGTAGATCTCAGGTGAAAAACAACTACTTTCCTGGCAAATACCACGCAGAACGTTGAATGATATTCACCTGAAAATCCATGCATACTTCCATATAATATCAATGGACATTGAATGCAAATGTTTCTTTCTGATAAGCTCGATTATGTTTAATTTATGTCGTGTTCACCTAACAATCCGCATACCGGTTTCAGGCTTCTTGGCCCTCATCAGTACGGAGTAGTCAACCAGCCAAAGGTCCAAAGAACTCTGGCTGAAGTGAGACACAACGTAAACAAACCATCATCGATCTTGTAACACCTATAGGTACGCCGGAAAAAGATAAACTTTAACTGGCGGTACCTAGTGACAGAAAGAAACACTCCGAAAATCTCCCACCTCGATAGGTTTCTAAATAAAAGATTCCTTCTCAGTAGGAGTGGCAAGCCCGTCTAGCATATAGTGAGAGATAAGTGCCATGTGAAGTGGAATGAATAGAAAAATCGAATTTAAACGGTTTTCTTCACATAAAGGATTCAATATAAAATTGAACCAGAGAAAGGTAGATCTCAGGTGAAAAACAACTACTTTCCTGGCAAATACCACGCAGAACGTTGAATGATATTCACCTGAAAATCCATGCATACTTCCATATAATATCAATGGACATTGAATGCAAATGTTTCTTTCTGATAAGCTCGATTATGTTTAATTTATGTCGTGTTCACCTAACAATCCGCATACCGGTTTCAGGCTTCTTGGCCCTCATCAGTACGGAGTAGTCTAAGTTTATTTTATTTTAGTAGAGTAGTCTAAGGTAGAGTAGTCTAAGGTTTATTTTATTTTTTACTTTTCAGTTCCGTATTTCGTCGGTTTAATTTTTTGTTAAAAAGTTGTTATTGTCAGTGAATACCCTCGTGACATTGCAGTTCAAAACTCAGCATGAGATCTAAGAACATATCTTTAATATTTGAAGGTTTGAGATAATCAATATTGATATCACCTCAGAGAATGATTTTGTCAAATTTATTTGAGCATCTTTCAAGAGTGGTAGCTAGTCTGTCGAGGAACAACACATTGTCCCCATTTGGAGGTGTGTATGTATTGATAATACAATATTTTGATTTATTTATGGACATTGAGACTGCACAGCATTCAATATGTAGTTCTGAAGACAGGTCATTTACATTGTCTAGTTTCTTATAATTTAATTTTGTATCAACAAATATTACAGAGTTATTTTGTATATTAATTGAATTTATACTTAGGTTATTACACCATGTTTTTGAAACGCGAAGTATACAGTGCTAGTCAAAAGTCCCCTCCCCCCTCGTATCTTTTGAACGGGTATACTTATGATAATGAAATTTGGAGGGTGGAAATAAACGGATGTAGGCTTCTCAACTGGTCATAACAGGTGACGCAATAGTCATAAATGACGTCACAAGGCCACTGTGACCAATAATTTTAAATGGGACCCTATGGCAAGTGACAGCTCGTTTGAAAGGTATTGACAATACCTATTCAGTCATACCAATTTTGTTTGGGTTTCGGCTGATTTTGATTAATAAATTGAAGAAATACGAAAATTATAGTTTCGCATTTAATTAATAAAGATTTTAAAGTACGCCTCTGGTTAATTGTCAAAAAGGTTGACGTTTTTGAATTATCTACTTGTCAAAAGTGTTTATACCTTGAAAATTTACCTAAGCTATTGTTTAACGAGACGTTTAAGTGTTTACATAGGCAAAATGGTACGTACTGTAGTCGACAAAGTAGCAGCTATCTTAATAATTGGTGAATGTAGAAACAATTTCCATGCAGCGGAACGACTGTTTAATGAGAGGTACCCCGATCGCCCTATATCGAGGGTTTATTTGAGGGAGCTTCTTCGGAAGTTTGAAGCATCAGGTAGTGTTCAAGATGCCAAACGATCTGGTCGACCAACAATTAGTGATGACAAAAAAATTGACATAATTGGAGAAATGGTAGTAAACCCTACTTCTTCCACAGCTCAAGTTGCGTCTATCTGTGAAGTCAGTCAAAGGACAGTACATAGGGTGTTGGCTAAAACAAATTTCATCCATACAAATTAAAAATGGTGCACCAACTTTCAGATGATGACCCTGACCGAAGACTAGAATTCTGTGAAACTATGTCCAATAAAATGAACCAACAACCAGGCTACATACAGACAATTTGTTTTAGTGACGAAAGTACTTTCTTTCTCAATGGAATGTTAACACTCAAAATGTGAGGTATTGGAGTGACACAAATCCTCACATCTTTCGTGAAAACATACTCAATTTCAGAAAAAGTAAATGTTTGGGCAGGTATTTTGGGAAACCACATAGTTGGGCCTCTTTTTCTCAATGCTAACTTAACCGGTGAATTGTATCTGGAGATGTTACAAAATGATATTGAGTCGTTAATTCTTGAAATTCTAGAAGATAATCCAGATGAATTCGACAACTTGGAAATAACGTTTCAACAAGATGGTGCTCCTGCACACTATTACGGTGCAGTAAGACGTTACCTAGATGAAGAATATCGTGGTAGATGGATTGGACGACGAGGTTCGATCGAATGGCCAGCTCGGTCACCGGACCTTACACCATTAGATTTTTTTCTATGGGGGTACTTGAAATCTAAGGTTTACGCTACAGCACCTGACAGTATTGCCATTCTGAAACAACGAATTGTTGAAGAATGTAGGGCAATTTCCGCTGACACACTGGGACGAGTACGACAAGAGTTTAGCAATAGGATGCATTACTGCCAGGAAGTAGATGGAGCACATTTTGAACACTTATTATAAGAACTGGTTCTTAAATCTTTATTAATTAAATGCGAAACTATAATTTTCGTATTTCTTCAATTTATCAATCAAAATCAGCCGAAACCCAAACAAAATTGGTATGACTGAATAGGTATTTTCAATACCTTTCAAACGAGCTGTCACTTGCCATAGGGTCCCATTTAAAATTATTGGTCACAGTGGCCTTGTGACGTCATTTATGACTATTGCGTCACCTGTTATGACCAGTTGAGAAGCCTACATCCGTTCATTTCCACCCTCCAAATTTCATTATTATAAGTATACCCGTTCAAAAGATACGAGGGGGGGAGGGGACTTTTGACTAGCACTGTATCTGGCGCTGCATCGTTAATCATAATTTCTAGTTGACTAATTTTATTAATGATAGATTGGCAGTTCAGATGAACAATTTTGCTCGAACTGTGTGTTGCGAGTGAAATTAATTATCAACAATTAGACGTGTACAATCATTGAAAGTACACGGATGTGTAAAAAAGCTGTTAAAAAATGCAATGCAATGATGCAATAAAATATGGGGAGTTGCATTCGAAAAAGTCGAGTTATTGCCGTTTGAAATTTGTCAATTTGAGAAAATCTTGGTTGGCGATGGAACATTAACTCCAAGTTTGCTTGCATTTCAAAACATGCTAGAGCTTGAGAAATCGACTGGAAAAAAGTTGGTTGAGTTATCTTGAATGGTTCTGGAGTTATGAATTTTTCTCTGGGTCTATGCAGGAGACACATGAATTGACATGTTCAAGTCGAAACCTATTGCAGATAAGTCCAAGAAACCCTGGTGCGTTGTTATATATATATATATATATATATATATATATATATATATATATATATATATATATATATATATATCAAATATAACACATATAACACAAATATAACAAATATGGGGGTTGCCGTTTAAAAAACAGAACTCAGTTGTGTATCTTACTTTGGGACATCCTGTATACAGGGTGTTACCAAATAAGTGCGAAAGTTTTTAGGGGGTGATTCCTTGGCGAAAATTGAAGGAGGTCTTTCATGTAAACAAAAGCTCTTAGGCCTTTCGTTGAAAAGTTACACGCTTCCAAAAATGAGAAAAAAAAATGTTTTCTTGAAATTGCTGAAGAGTTGAAGGAATGGCATTTTCATTGATCTGTTGAAAATATAAACAGGATGTTAATAAAATCAGATGTGGAATCATCTGCGACTGGAAGATAAACTTTAGTCACTATCTTCCATCGTCAAGATAACCTCTTGTGGGGTATTCATGTTGAAGAGGGAAACATTCTCAATTGAATATTGATAGGGAGATTTTTCTGTGAATTGAAAAATCCACGATTAAAATGAAGTTATTTTTTGTGAATGTCTAACAGAAAACAACTACTTCCCCGGCTAAAGCCACGCTGGACAATGAACTACATCTGATAGATATTCTGAAAAGGCCCTAACTCAAAAGAAAAAATCTGAAATTGAAAATTTGTATTTTCATTCAGATAGTTATTTGATTTTCTATTCCAGTCTTAATTAGGAACTCATAAAGATGAATGAGGCAAAGAAGAATGTTTTCCAAAAGAGAGTACTCACCAGAAATCATTCGTAACATTGACGCAGGAGAGACATCGCATTCACTAGGTCTTCAATACATTTTTGTCGACGAAAATCTATTTCACGCTTCCACGATCATCAGGAAGACCGGAAGAAATGGGAAACACATTTTCAAGAAGCAATCTCACTTTGCAAAGATGGAAAAAGTTAGAATAATTTTTTTGGAGAGACACTTTGAAATTAGTGTTTTCTGACATTGAAACCTATCATGGGGTATGATAGATTGATTTGTTGAAAATATAAACATCCTGTTTATATTTGCTGCTGAAATGGACAGGCGCACCATCGTGCATAAAATTCGTGGTCGAATAGCTAGTGGAATATTTTCAAGTAAAATGGAAAGCTGCTCCTGGAGAAAATTTGTATAGGTTGCACCAGTTAGCCTTAACGGTAGAAAATACGGTCCAATAATATTTTCGCCAAATTCCGACCCAGACGTTTAGTGAAAATTCATATTGATACCGACCTTCTTGAATTGCATGTGGGTTATCTTCGGTCCATAGATGACTGTTATGGAATTTTGTAATTCCTTGCCTTGAAAAGTTGGATTCGTCAGGAAATATTACGCTTTAAAAAATTTGAGCATTTTGGGTAATCATTTGAAGATTGCACTGACAAAAGTCTACTCGATCGGGAAAATCTCGCGCCAAAAGTGCCTGGACTCGTTGAATATGGTAAGGATACACTTGGTAATCCTTTAAAATTTCCCAGATTAGTTTATTGCTAACATTAAGTGTGTTAGCGATTTTTCTTGTACTTAATTCCGGACGATCTTCAATCATATTGAGAACCTCTTCTTCCAGTGTCACCGTTCTTATTGCTCGTGGACGACCACAATCAGTTGTTCGTTTTTTAAAAGTCCCTCTTCCACAGAGACGTTGGTGAATATGTGCAAAAATTGTTTGATGAGGTGTACATCTCTGCATAGAGCTGTCTAGCTTCCAAAGAATTTCCATTGGCACGAACATACGTAAAATGCATATCGGCCATTTCAGCGTTAGTGTAATTATTCATATTGAAGATTCAAAAGACACAATTGAACTTTCAACTGCAACATAGAAATCAACTTGACATCAACCTACTAGATTTTTTCGATTTTGAAATACTACGAATGAAGTCACAAGTTGTGTAAATAAAACGTGACAGCCACCTACTAGATTTTTTCGACTCCATTTACAGAAGATCCGTTCATGCACAATGTTGTATTTTATTTTTTTACTAGGAAACTATTGCTTTTACGGTCACAACACAGCAGTTAAAAAAGTTTTGCAATGAATAGTTCTTTACAACACAATAAATACCTTTTTTTTTCGAAAATGATTTTTTCGGATAGAGAACAAAAAATTATGAATTTTGACACCCAATATGCATATATCTACGACTTTTTTTAAATTTTTTCGAAATCTGATTATCTCTCCCGCCAATGGGGAACTGGGTTGTATGACCGTCATGGGGCAAGTAGGGCAAAACTAATTACATAGTCGTAATCTGTGAAAAATTCTAAAATTTGGAGGAGAAAGCACAGCCCCCCCTTTTTTTCGACACAAATATTATTTTCGACGGAATCGAAAATTTTTATGAGACTTTTCGATTTGAAACACGGAGACAATTTTTTTTTGAAGGGGGGCACTTGCCCCCCCAATCGACTCTAGAAAATGTCTTCGTTATGGAAAGTCGAAGACTCGAAAATTCAACGTACCCGAAAACGGCAGCCAAAAAAAAAATTTTCAGACCCGCCCCTCCTAGAAATTATACGTCATGGGAAAAAGTGATCGTTTTTCGATAAAATTTCATTGGACTTTTTTGTAGTACTCTTTTCGAACTTTTTTGGGGGGTTGGGGGAGGGGGGTATCGTTAAAATCGATGGGGCCAACTAGGAGAAGGAATTATTTTTTCGCGTTCAGACCCTCAAATGGTCCCCCGTCCTTTTTTAAAAAGTCCCTTGGCACTTGAGAAATTTTGTTTCGTTAAAAAGTTCTGGTAAAAAATGGAATAGTGATTGCATGTTTCACCCCTTTGAAAGATCACAACAAAATTAAAAAAATATTAATAGGTAGCCTTTTAATTGGTAGAACAAAATGCCATTTCCTCAACTGTTCAACAATTCCAAGAGAAAAAACTATTTTTTTTTCCTTTTTGGGAGCGTGTAACTTTTCAAGAAAAGGCCTAGAGCTTTTGTTTACATAAAAGGCCCCCTTCAATTTTCGACAAGGAATCATCCCCTCAAAACTTTCGCACGTATTTTGTAACACCCTCTATAATTAAAATTATTTTTAGAATGTGCCTCATTGTGGGACCTATCGTTAAAAAACCCTGTATGTGAAAAGGGTACAGATAAAAATAATTTTTGGACAAAAACTTTTGATTGAAGGAAAACTATTGGCAACTTTTCACATTTTCTCAAGGTTACTCAATGATACACCCACTTTCCATTCATACCAAAAGTTTAGTAACCCCACGGATTTTTTTTTCAATAAATAAGAAAATGATCCTTTATTTTTTTTTGTAATTGACATTGACAAGCAACGTATGACCTTCTAAAAAGTGTGAATCGTTGTTAATGATTACAGTCTATCAACATTTGATATGGGAGAAAATATGTTTACCTTCTTATAAGGTAGAAAAAATGTCGCAAACACACGAACGTGTCAATATTTAAAGGCGGTCACTTGGAACAATAAATTAGAGAAGAAGGGCTAATTGATGTTTAACGCTGAAAGCTCGAAAACAAGATTTATTCAGTCATAAATATTGCACAGTGATATCAAGTTCAAAACGGTCCGGCACTAATTTTTGTTAATATTGAATCAGGAAACAAATTTGGCATTGTTCACCGTTGCTGTTTTGGAAAATCTACCTCAACGGAGTTTCATTACAAGATCAGGTAGGTTTCGATGTACAGTGTCCGTCATAAAGTTCATAATCAAAAATGAAAATGTATGGAAAAAATTCATTCACACTTCATATTTTTTCAAGTTGAATTTGGCATTTGTTAGTGAATTGTAAACTCAAAATCTTTGCATTTTCTCTCAAACAGTTCGTTGATTATATGACAGGTACAAGACAATAAGGCTACGATGAGAGGAGCATGTTGAAAAAGTTTCTTCTCAGGATAAAAATTAGGTATCATTGTAATTAAAGTGAACCACAGAACAACAAAACCTGAACTATAAAGTACTTAACAAAAAAATCAATATTTTCTATACAGTGCTCGTTTAAAGTCCGTTCCCCCCTACTAATTTTTCAACCACCTGGGCTTAAATAGGAGATGAAAACCTACTTTTTAAAATCACAGCCATAAGTTTTAAAATGGCGGCTGAACGTCATTTTCATTTTTTTTAATAGAACACCCCGTATATTATTCCATTTTCGAAATCTGCTCATAATTCTCAACAGTTTTCTCTAATACACTTACTCCTTAATTCGATTGTTTTCGAAATATTAGCGTTTGAAAAGTGACATTCCGGATTAAAATGAAGTATGGATTTTGGTCACTTCCGGTAAAACATTTTGCTAACTAAACGTTATTATTAATTTGTAGTTGAATCTTTTGATGAATTCGACTGATGAGAGGAGTAAAGAGAGTTTATTAAGGATAAACAGTACCACTTACCGGAAAATCTCGAAGCCTACGAATGTGTTCTGTAAATTCACAATCAAAACAAATTAGTTAGCTAAAAATTATAATTTATTTTTGAATAACACTTTTATTTAACCCCAACAATTAGTTCATCAAGTGTTCAATGTGGCCCCCTCCTAAATCTTGAGAATAAAGTGTCCTATTATAAATAGCTTCTCTCACGTTGATGAAAGTCTGTTCATCTATTTCTTCACATGTATCTATTATTCTGCGCTCCAACTCTTCTATTGTTTGGCATTAAGTGGCGTAGATTTTTGACTTCAGATACCCCCAGAGGAAAAACTCTAGAGGTGTAAGATCCGGAGATCTTGGTGGCCCTGCGACCTATCCATCGCCCAGGAAAGTTTGTATTGAGGAACTCTCTAGCCATGCGATTGAAATGGGGAGGTGCCCCATCCTGCTGAAATATGATTTCACGATTTTCAAATTCTTCCTGATTGTTTAATAAAGTTTGTCTTATTCGAAGTTCAATTTCAGTTTCTAAAAGATTTCTGTAAAGAACTCCTGTAAGATTGCCTCTGATGAAAATCGATCCAACAACGCGATTGCCCATAATCCCCACCCAAACATTCACATTTTCAGGAAACTGGGTATGTCCCTCTCTAAAAATATGCGGATTAGTATCGCTCCAGTATCGTACATTCTGTTTATTGACTTTTCCATTAAGATAAAACGTGCATTCGTCTGCGAAATATACACGTTTTAGGATGCCCCGTTCTCCTTCAATTGTTCTTGTTAACCACTCACAAAATTCAACCTTCCGGTCTGGATCATCCTCCGTGAGAGCATGTAGGATTTTCATTTTATAGGGATGAAACTTTTCTTTTTTTAGGACTCTTTGGACACTTTTTGAAATTACTCCACAGGATTCAGCAACTGCAGACGTTGACTCAGTCGGATTGATTACCATTTCAGCAACAATTTCTACCTTTTTTTCTTCTGAAAGAGGCGGTCTTCCTGATCTTGGAGCATCTTTCAGCGTACCAGTTGCTTGGAGCTTATTTAAAAGTTTGCGCAAATATGACCTCGAAATAGGATTTTCGGGAAATATATCATTAAACATACGAACTGCTAGATGATAATTTCTTCCAGCTTCTCCAAATATCAAAACTGCTTCAAATGTATCGTCTAAACTACGAGCTATGATCACACTTTTCATAAAAGGATTTAGGCGCTCAACGGACTATTTGACAGTTAGCAGTTCAGTTTGACAGTAAACAAGATGTTAGCGCGACAACTATTTTTTCCAATGCAAATTTGATTGAAAGCAACAATAGTGTTTTTGGTTGGGTTTGAAATAACCAAATGTCACTTTTCAAACGTTAATATTTCGAAAACAATTGAATTAAGGAGTAAAGCGTATTGGAGAAAACTGTTGAGAATTATGAGCAGAATTCGAAAATGAAATAATATACGGGGTGTTCTATTTAAAAAAAATATTGAAGATGGCGCTCAGCCGCCATTTTAAAACTTTTAGCTGTGATTTTTTCATGAAAAAGGAGGTCTTTATCTCCTATTTGAGCTCTCCAAATTTCATTGCGATATACCAGGTGGTTCAAAAATTAGTGTGGAGGGGGGGGGGGACGGACTTTAGACGAGCACTGTATATGTACACACCTGTGAATGACGAGTGTATAATACCCCTTTATAACAAATTACAGTGGGTAAAGATCTGAAAAAAAATTTTTTAAAACATGTTTTGTTCTTTGTAATGTTCGAAAACAAATTGGGAAACGCCCAATTTCACGAGACCTACACAGAGGAAAACGTTGGCAATTGCCGAATTCAATAAACGTTTAACTCGATATTTGAATGAGGTAGAATGTTGAACTGATTATTGTGTGGTAAATGTACATATTGCAGTCTGCCTGAGATAGATATTCAATTTCAAAGTGAATAAAACAACTTGCCTTGTTATATCCAAACTGGCGATAAAGTCAGAACTAAATGATTTCATACTCTGCTTTGAGGTTCTTATCATAACTACCACAGTCACTTGTAAGAAACGAACGACACAAACAGTATATTCAAAAGAGAAACATTCGCGATTGAATATTGTTTCAAAAAATACTTACCCAAATTTGTATACCTGATAGTACTGATACGTGGAGATGATCATCAAATGTTCAATAGAAGTTATTCACACATAAATTTACAATTTTCTATAGTGAAAAACCGGTTTGGTCAAAAACATATATATATATATATATATATATATATATATATATATATATATATAAAGTTCCTCACGCTAATCCTGTACCTAACTTCAAATAAGAAAAATGTAAACAACGTTTACATATCTGTATTTGAACAATTCATATTAGAATATTGTGAGGAATCACCTCCTGAAGTTTGTCAAAGTACTTTTGAATCACCTGTATATCAGAAAACATAGAAGTTGCTCAAACCATGACCATCCATATAAAGCACAAAGTGTGTTATTACTTCATGGAACCAGGAAACAGAAAACATATTTTTTTTAAATATGTCGTCATTTCTTAGATAATCAAAATTTTATTATCGAGGTCAATACACTTTCAAGGTAAATCTATTATGTGGCATTTTAAGCAGTGAACGGTATTCCAACTATTCACAAATTGATATATCCCCATTTGACGATAACCTACATTATCCACAGCATGTCAGTTTAGTCTCTAACAAGGTGTAGTCACTATTCATTCTACTCAAAAACTGCGGGAGTGATTTAACAAAAAGTTTAGTGAACAGTGGATAGGTCGATATTCAGGTAATCATAGGCCTGCTAGGTATCCAGACCTTTTCCCAGGCGATAAAAAATAAGAGAAGAAAAAGGAACAACCAGAAAATTCTTGCTTTTCAATTCCCATCTGCTTTCACATTTCATGAATCGGAGAATAAAAATGCCCCATGGCTCTCGTGAACGTTCATAAAGGCGATGCAAATATTACGATCAACCATTTATAATCAACTTTTTTCTCTATAGATGAGAAATGGTCTCCATCCAAGCTAATATATGATGGGAACATTTTTTATCCAAATGTATAAGGACAATTGAATTATTTATTTTCTATAAATATACTTTTTTCAAGTAATACCCAATATGTGTTCACAAAAACAAAAACAAAATCCTAACCATTCGGGCACACCATAAAAATATATGCCAAAAATGTTGGCGAGTGTAGTTTTATAGAATTTATGGAATATTTTTATAAATGCGAGTTAAAATTCATATAGTCCGTCCATCGTCATCCACAGGAAGACTGAATCACTCTTGTTGATATGATTCGGGTAATCACCATCAATTGGTAAATAGAACACAAGATCTCAACACAAGTTCTATTATTCTTTTTGTGGACGTGATTTGTATGTGTGTTTCATGTGCGAATATAAATGTTGAGTGAGTTATCATTTAATCAAAAGATTATATAGAAGGAAACAAAGCATCTAATAAAAAACTTTTTCCATTTCTAAAGTGCGTTGATGAACTCAATTTTGAAATCTCCATCGATTGAGTGTGTTTTTACATCGAATTTTTAAGGCACGTATGAAACCAACAAAATGCATTTCGGAGTTTTTGAAGTTTTGTTTGTTTATTACATTGGAAAAGGGGAATATACAAAGCAGGGGAATGGAAAAAAATGAGGTCCACTAGAATGAACTGAATACTGTTGCTAGTAGTTTTCAAAAAGATAGACATTTAAGATGTTATCATTACAATAATATCAGCCAAAGAATTTCTCGTGTAAAATCGAAAACATGTAACCCGCATTTTCAAATGTCGTACTTGAAAAGTATTCTATTTTTACAAGCTTTAATTTAACTTGCTTCGTTCGCATGTCATTTTCTGTCATTCTGTCATTCTTTCATATGACAACGGCCCACTCAACAAAACAAAATCTCATTTCAGTTTCTCATTTTCACAAGCTTTCTTTTTTACTTTCACCTGTCCCGATGTGTGTTATCAAAATTTGACCCATTTCTAGTTTCCCGATTAACGTGAAATTTGGCAGGTGTTCATAGTTCCCGTGACAGTGCATTATGGAATTTTTTTTCTAGGAAAAAACAAAATGGCGGCTCCAAAATGGAGGACGAGATTTGTGTTTCCATTCAAAATTGGTATGTGGGGGTTTTTGGGGTCGAATATTATGCATTTTTTGTCAAAATTCACAAATTCAATATGGCGGTTACAAGATGGCTGAGGAATTTTGTAATTATGGTCCGATTTGATTCAAAATTGGTATGTGGGGGTTTTCGGGGTAGAAGATCATGTTTTTTTTGTCAAAATTCATAAAATCAAAATGGCAGCTCCAAGATGGCGGACGATCTCTCTGATTATGGTCCGATTCTATTCCAAATTGGTATGTGGGGGTTTTTGGGGTCGGAGATTATGAATTTATTGAAAATGGCAGCCTCAGGAGGGCGGACGAGTTAATCTTTAGATGGGTTCTTCATTGTTGAAGAACTAGATAGCTCAGAACTTACAGGAGGAGGGCCTCATAATAACGCTGACAAAAATGCATAGATTAAGGCGTACTTACTAAAAAACACAAACAAAATTAAAAAACTTTTTCAAGCTTTTATTCAAATGCGCTTAAACGTTTTTCTACAAAGATCTTCGATGAATCATGAATGTTGATGTTTGTATATCAGTTTGAATCAAGTAAAAACAGTTGTCTCATCTTAAAGTTAGAAATCCTTCTTTATTATCTTATTTAGAGTTTCCTTTGATTTTTGAATGTCGACAAAAGTAGGAAGTTCTCTAGTCGACGCGTATACTTTTTTTATGTATGACCACGCTTAACTGTTCACACAGAAGTCCGAATTTTATTATTCCCTTTTCAAAAGATAGGGTATACCTCGAAGTTGGCCCCATTTGGATTTGAAAAAAAAAATCCACTCCCAAGGGTAGGAAAATGGGGGATGATTGTTGGTTCACCCACTGATTTTTTACCGATTCTACCACGCATAACTTTGTACTGGGTTATTCGATTTAGATTATTTTTATTATTGGATAGAATAGGCTTGAATTTGAAAAAAAAAAATACATCCCTAAGGGTAGAGAAATAGGGGATAATTTATTGATGTTTACACTTGTGAACCGATTCTGTTGAAACTCAGCACAAATACAGTGCTCGTCTAAAGTCCGTCCCCCCCCCAACTAATTTTTGAACCACCTGGTATATCGCAACCAAATTTGGAGGGCTTAAATAGGAGATGGAAACCTAATTTTTCATGAAAAAATCACAGCTAAAAGTTTTGAAATGGCATTTGAGCACCATCTTCAATAATTTTTTGAAATCTGCTCATAATTCTCAACAGTTTTCTGTAATACACTTTACTCCTAAATTCAATGGTTTTCGAAATATTAACGTTTGAAAAGTGACATTTTGGTCATTTCGAACCCAACCAAGAACACTAATGTTGCTTTCAATCAAGTTTGCATTGGAAAAAATGTTGTCGCGGTAACATCTTGTTTACTGTCAAACTGAACTGCTAACTGTCAAATAGTCCGTTGAGCGCCTAAATCCTTTTATGAAAAGTGTGATCATGGCTCGTAGTTTAGATGATAAATTTGAAGCAGTTTTGATATTTGGAGAAGCTGGAAGAAATTATCATCTACCAGTCTGTTTAATGATAGATTTCCCGAGAATAATATTTCGAGGTCTTATTTGCGCAAACTTTTGAATAAGCTCCAAGCAACTGGTACGCTGGAAGATGCTCCAAGATCAGGAAGACCGCCTCTTTCAGAAGAAAAAAAGATAGAAATTGTTGCTGAATTGGTCATCAATTCGACTCCGTCGACGTCTGCAGTTGCTGAATCCTGTGGAGTAAGTTCAAAAAGTGTCCAAAGAGTCCTAAAAAAAGAAAAGTTTCATCCCTATAAAATGAAAATCATGCATGCTCTCACGAAGGATGATCCAGACCGGAGGGCTGAATTTTGTGAGTGGTTAGTTAACAAGAACAATTAAAGGAGAACGGGGCTTCCTAAAACGTGTATGTTTCGCAGACGTGTGCACGTTTTTTCTTAATGGAAAAGTCAACAAACAGAATGTACGATACTGGAGCGATACTAATCCGCATATTTTTAGAGAGGGACATATCCAGGTTCCTAAAAAGGTGAATGTTTGGGCGGGGATTTTGGGCAATCGCGTTGGTGGACCGATTTTCATCAGAGGCAATCTTACAGGAGTTCTTTACAGAAATCTTTTAGAAACTGAAATTGAACCTCGAATAAGACAAACCGTATCAAACAATCAGGAAGAGTTTGAAAATCGTGGAATCATATTTCAGCAGGATGGGGCTCCTCCCTATTTCGATCGCATGGCTAGAGAGTTCCTCGATACAAACTTTCCGGGGCGATGGATAGGTCGCAGGGGAAGTACAGAATGGCCACCAAGATCTCCGCATCTTACACCTCTAGATTTTTTCCTTTGGGGGTATCTGAAGTCAAAAATCTACGCCACTGAATGCCAAACAATAGAAGAGTTGGAACGCAGAATAATAGATGAACAGACTTTCATCAACGTGATAGAAGCTATTTATAATAGGGCACTTTATTGTCAAGATTTAGGAGGGGGTCACATTGAACACTTGATGAAATGATTGTTGGGGTTAAATGAAAGTGTTATTCAAAAATAAATTATAATTTTTAGCTAACTAATTTGTTTTGATTGTGAATTTACAGAGCACATTCGTAGGCTTCGAGATTTTCCGGTAAGCGGTACTGTTTATCCTTAATAAACTCTCTCCATGCCTCTTACTAGTCGAATTCATTAAGAGATTTAACTACAAATCAATAACAACGTTTAGTTAGCAAAATGTTTTACCGGAAGTGACCAAAATCCACACTTCATTTTAAACCGGAATGTCACTTTTCAAACGTTAATATTTCGAAAACAATTGAATTATCCAAAGGAGTAAAGTGTATTGGAGAAAACTGTTGAGAATTATGGGCAGATTACGAAAATGGAATAATATACGGGGTGTTCTATTTAAAAAAATTATTGAAGATGGCGCTCAGCCGCCATTTTAAAACTTTTAGCTGTGTTTTTTTCATGATAAAGGAGTTCTCCAAATTTCGTTGCGATATACCAGGTGGTTCAAAAATTAGTAGGGGGGAACGGACTTTAGACGAGCACTGTATAATTACATGTCCTGACTAACTGACCCGCTGATTGACTGCTATACGATCAACGCCCAGATCAAACCTAATATCTAAAATTTTGACAACATATTTTTTTGATATTCCATGCCTAAAGTGGAGAAAAGGTGGGTGAGAAGGGGGGTGAAAATGAAAGTACATTGGTTTTGAAATTAGAGTCATGGAAATTCGTATTTGGCTCTTCTTCACAAATAAACATAAATATCTCTCAGGGTTTTCGAAAATTCAGCCCTAAAGTGGTGAAATGGGTGTTGGAAGTCTGTATAGTTAGTTATAATGAAAATTGGTATTTGGTGGTCTTCGTTACAAATGAATAAATAATAGTTTGAAAAAACTGAAAAACACGCTTTTATAGAAAACCAGACTAAAAAAATATAAAATAAGAAAAAAATTAATTTTATTTTGAAAAAAGCGTGGGGTGCATGGTATCGCCTCGGTGTGTAATGTACTATATAATTATTGATACCATGCACCCCACGCTTTCTTTTAAATAAAATTAATATTTTACTTATTTTCTATTTTTTTAGTCTGGTTTTCTATAAAAGCGTGTTTTTTAGTTTTTTCGAACTATTATTTATTTTCTACTTTTTAGTGTGGTTTATTTGTAGGAGCGTGTTTTTTTAGTTTTTTTAAACTATTATTTTTATTATTTCTTTGCAAATAAAAAAATGGAATAATCTTATCACATTAGGTAATCATAATATTCGACCCCAAAAACCCCCACATACCAATTTCGAATAGAATCAGACCATAATCACAAAACTCGGCCGCCATTTCAAAGCCGCCATCTAGAATTTTCCAATTTTTACAAAAGAATCATGATATTCGACCCCAAAAACCCCCACATGCCAATTTTGAATAGAATCAGACCATAATCACAAAACTCGGCCGCCATTTTAAGCCGCCATCTGAATTTCTCCAATTTTTACAGAAGAATCATAATATTCGACCCCAAAAACCCCCAGACACCAATTTTGAATAGAATCAGACCATAATCACAGAACTCGGCCGCCATATTGAATTTTCCAATTTTCACAAAAGAATCATAATATTCGACCCCAAAAACCCCCACATACCAATTTTGAATAGAATCAGACCATAATCATAAAACTCGGCCACCATTTTAAAGCCGCCAATTTTCCATTTTCACAGAAAGAATCATAATATTCGACCCCAAAAACCCCCACATACCAATTTTGAATAGAATCAGACCATAATCACAAACTCGGCCACCATTTTGAAGCCGCCATCTTGAATTTTCCAATTTGTACGATAGAATCATAATATTCGACCCCAAAAACCCCTCATACCAATTTTGAATAGAATCAGACCATAATCTCAAAACTCGTCCACCATTTTGGAGCCGCCATCTTGAATTTTCCAATTTTGACAAAAGAATCATAATCTCCGACCACAAAAACCTTCGGATACCAATTTTGAAGCGAATCGGATCATAATCACAAAACTCGTACGCCATATTGGAGCCGCCATTATTTTGTTTTTTCTCCACACAAAAACTTTTTAATGCATTGTCACCGGAATTATGTACGCCTGCCAAATTTCAAATCATTCGGACGTCTGGAAGTGGGTCAAAATCGCGCCCAAAAGAGTCGGTTACAAACAAACAAACCAACAAACAAACAAACAAACAAACAAACAAACAAACAAACAAACAAACAAACAAGTGGAGCTAATATAAAGCGTATAAAAATATGTGTTTCGGTATTTTTGGAAATGAATTTGTAGTAGTCGTCACAAAAAATACAAAGTTCGGTTTAATTTTTTGTTAAAAAGTTTTTTTTACCACTCGCTTTCTTAACTGTCTGTTTGTTCGTTACAAATTTTGCACATGTTTCAGATTGAAGAATGGAGTATGTAAGAGAGATAGAAAGAGAAAGTATCAAAAGCATAAAATAATTAATATACCACGTTTTCAAAACGAACTAAAAAGTATAAAATAATTTCTCCTAGCACAATATAATTCAATAAAAAAGCTTATTTAAGATCCGATTATAATAGATTCACATCATTTGTTGCCAAATCTGAATTCTCCAAAGTCATTAGTCGAATGAATAAGACGGTTATGCTCACTGGCGAAGGTTGAAGCATGACTATATAATAAATGATTCTAAGATTTTAACAAAACGTAATTATGCCACGGGTTGTTGAATGTTTTCGGGAATATCTCCACAAATGTTCAACTAGTGTTTCATAATTATATATGTCGTTATGAACTCATCAGGTGTCTAGATGTTAGAAATAGTGACAGACGATGAAGAACTTTGCTTGTGATCTATAGTTCAAAAAAATGTACGTAAGTCGATATAAATCAAATTTTATGAGTGCAAATCACTATCATTGAAATATGTCAAGAAAATCAGATAGAGATTTTGATGGAACTATTAAAGATAAAATTGAGTCAGTGTAATATGACTCTTGAAGTGATTAACAGTGAATATTTTGGGTTTATATAAAAGGATATATGGAACGCTTTATATTGGTGAGGTTTCTGTTTGTTTCTTTGTTTCTGTGTCTTGCGACACGATTTTTGGTTAGTTTTACATAATAAAACATTGAGAGGCTAGCTGAAATATAATCCTGGCGGAAATATTCAAAAAATTATAGTTTAAAATTTTATTACTCACTTTTTTCCAGTTTAGTTCCTCCTTTCTGAACTTATTAATTCCTTCTCGTTGTCTGGCGTTGGAATATATTTATATAACGATCAAATTAAACGTTCCGGTGCCTAATGAGCGACATACTTCCAGTAAACACCTCAATTAACATATATTATGGAAATTCAAAAAAAATACTGAATATCTCAACTGAACTGATAAGTAAATATATACCACTAGTTTGTCGATAGTCTATTCTAGTGTTCACAACAACAATCATGTGAGCAAACAAAAGTTTTGGTTGGAAAGTGAATAAGGTGAACTATCAACTAAAAAGTATAAAGGTGAATTTTTATCAAACCATTGTCTATTTTCTTCAACTATTTCACATTTTCGTTAAATTATTTGCATTGGATTTGGCATTCTTTATAAAAATGACTTACAAAATCGAGAGTTTCGGAAATAATCAAGGTTTTGATTCTACAAACTTATATTCATACGAATATAAGATTGAGAATGAAATATCATCTGGTCACGTGAAGAAGAGAATGGCGTTCCAAGATGACAGATTGCAGCATTGCCAATATGTGCAATATGTGACAAAAGATACGTTACTGTACCACTCTTTTTAATTAATCAATAGACCAATCAATTTCGTGACAAAAATACTACCAGGACACCCAGTGTGCCATCATACGGAAGACGGTCGTAGTTATATCCTGTTATGTTTCCTACTCCCAACTGTCATTGCTTAATTTGTTATAAACATGTAAAAGCATTTTTTTTTCGTTTTTGACTTGTAACTTGAAAACTAATAGATAGATGGTTAGATAGATATAATTTATTTTGCCAAGTGATTACATTTTAGTAATATAGCAATAGTCAAAATACAAAAAACAAAAACAGAAATTTCAAAAGCATATCACGTTTGAAAATACAAACTAGATGTGTGGAAGACAAATAGTCAAACAAAAATAAAAACAACTGATGAAAGTACTCAGACAAAGAGTAAAAACATTTATCTATTAAAAATTCCTTTAGTATTTTTCTGAACCTCGTCACTTTATCAATACTTTTAATTTCACCAGGTAAATTATTGAAAATACGCATCCCCAAATAGTCGGGTGAATTTTAGCTGGTAGACATTTTTCCAAATGGTACATTAAAATACTTATTTTTTCTGGTATTCATCGAGTTCAGTTTGAATGTGTCTTTATTTCAAAATATGTGTAAACACATTTTTAAAATATACAGAGTGGGCCACTGAAAATGAAACAACGGCTCTGTAGGTCGGCAGAACCGAATTATATAAAAACGCTCGGACGTCAACTACATTTTCGAGGGGGACATCGTACACGAGTTACGATAGTGCCTTCGCAGCCCTTGGTTCGGAAAGCACTACTCGTTGTTTGAAACTAATTTTGCGTTGAATAACTCTTTTTCAACGTTTACCTTTTTTGCACAATTAAAGATTTACTTTACTCGATGCTTTCAATGAAAATTGAAAATGCAGGTAACAAGTGACAAAAATGGAATGGTCAAAATACATATCTCACATAATTTAAAACAATCAACTAATAATAAAGGTATTATAGTTCTTTCGTTGATTTTCGGTTTACAAGATAATTCGCGGTAGGAGCTTGATCAGCAAAGATAAATCTCGGTAGGAGCTTAGTCTGCAATTTCTCTAGTCGCCATGAGGTCTAGGCGGCAGGGCCGGACTCAGGAACTGGGTGGCAGGGCCTGACTCAGGAACTGGGTGGCAGGGCCTGACTCAGGGACTGGGTGGCAGGCCGGACTCAGGAACGTAACTCGCGATGAAATTCACCCGAAATACATTCCATCCCTCGGAGCTGTGACCGCCACCCCTAAATTTTTAAATGGCAACATATGGTAAGTGATACCTCATTTGAAAGGTATTTTCCTTCTTAATATCAAACAACAAAAATTAATTAATTCTATCGATTCGTTTTCGAGATATAGGAACTTGTAGTTGGGAAATCACTTTTTATTCATTCACTCAATTGAAATAACATCTAACAATGCAACTGTTTAAAGATAATGATCATTGTCAAGGAATTGAATGATCTAACTGTTTACCAACAAATAACATGCAATTCCGTTTCAAATTTTTATTTCATCCTCATTTACTTGATCGAAAAAAATTTAAGGTTCATAAGAATCGATAAAAAGACGTTTTCTCGAATTCGACTCAAATGCGAGTACAACAAAAGCATGTATGAGATAATTTTCTATGCCAAATCGCAATTGTGGACGTCTATCAGTGTCAAACTGATCTTTGATTGAACGACATTAGAGTGAATTGCTGCTGAATATCTTTCCGCAATAATGGTGTATACGATCGCGGAAAGAGTTGAAATAATAACATTTTTTTTTAAGAATGATGGGTGCGGTAACCGTACAGCAAATTTGTTCAATGAAACGCATCCAGACAAACTTGTTGCTAGAAAATACGTTCTAGAATTAGTGCAAAAATTTCGTCAAACTGGATCAGTAGCCAACAAGAAACGAGACCCAGAACGTGAATTTCCGTTGAGAAATGAAGGTGTTGAAGTTGCACTTTTAGGACAAGTTCATGCAGACCCAACATTGAGCACAAGGAAATTGGTTAGTGTTACCAATATCAGTAGAACCAGTATCCGCCGAATCCTGAAACATCATAAATTCCACCCCTACAAAATACATTTGGTATGCCAATTGAATGAAGATGATTTTGATAGGCGACAGGAATTTTGTGAAATTATGACTACGATAATATATGCTGATGAGAATTTTCTTTTAAACATCTGCTTTTCTGATGAGTCTACATTCTTTTTGAATTCGTCATAATTGTCGTTATTGGTCAGATGCCAATCCACATGTTTTCCACGAAGTCCATACTCAAACTGCCCAAAAACTCAATATCTGTGCCGGTATTTTTGGGGACCGTTTGATTGGATCAGTATTTCTCGATGGTAACCTGACAGAAGAAACTTATTTGGCATTATAGAATGAATTTGTTTATCCACAATTAGTAGCCATCATTGAAAATGACGATCGTTACCATGAAGACCACTTGATATTTCAACAAGACGGGGCACCTCCACATTATGCACAGACTGTTAGGGCGTTTTTGGATAGAATGTTTCCTGAAAGTTGGATTGGAAGAAGAGGCTCTATAGAGTGGCCAGCCAGATCTCCAGATTTAACCCCACTCGACTTTTTCCTGTCGGGTCACTTGAAAAACAAAATATTTGCAACCGAACCAGAATCTCTGGAAGATTTTTTCGACGGAGAATTATTGAAGAATGCCGTCGAATAACGCCGGAAATGCTACGAAATGTGAGGTCTCGTTTTGAACAGAACTTGTACTAATGTATGGAAATGGGTGGTTGACTGTTTGAACATTTAGTTCATTGACAATAATAAGTATTGCGACAGTTGCTTTATCAGATATTGTTTTTATTGATTGAGTGAATAAAAAGTGATTTCCCAACTTCAAGTTCCCATATCTCGAAAACGAATCGATAGAATTCATTTATCTTTTAACCGAAGAAACCAAAAAGGAGGAGGTTCTCTATTCGACCCGTATATTTTATGTTTCTCCATGATTTTGTTTTATGTATGATCACGCATAACTTTTTACTGAGGCGTACGATTCCGATAATTCTTTTTCAGTGGACCCTATCCACTGAAAAAGAATTATCGGTACTTCGAATTTGGTCCCATTTGAATTCAAAAGATGAAATCCACCCCTAAGGGTAGCGGAATGAAGGATATTGATCACTCACCCTCTGAATTCTGGTCCGTTAACCGATTCTATCAGGCATAACTTTGTACTGGGTTCTTCGATTTGGATGATTATTTTTTTAATAGATAGGGTATACCTTATATTTGGATTTCGAAAGGAATTAGCCACCCTTACGGGTGGAAAAATAGGGGATAATTGATTTTTCACTAATGAACATTGGCACACACATACGTAGTTGACAATGACAGATCGCTACTGACATTATTCTTGTTCCGTCAAAATCAGTATATTTTATGAGAGGATGGAATGATATACAAAGTATTGAAATAAACTAACCAGAACATCGAAAATAATTCATATTACAACAAATAGTAAAAGTAGATAATCATATTATTGAACTGGTAATAGTTGAAGTAAGGTGGGTAAGTAAGTATTTTGGAAGTAATCAAAAAACAAGTAGGTAGTAATTGGTAGATTTTAGCCACAAAAAATTGAAAAATAAAAACTTTTTAACAAAAAATTGAACCGACGAAATACGGAACTGAAAAGTAAAAAATAAAAACTTTTTAACAAAAAATTAAACCGACGAAAAAATCAACTGAAAAGCAAAAAATAAAATAAACCTTAGTCTAAATGATAATTGAGCCCCTAAACTAATGTAGGTAACTGATTTTGAGTCGGCGCCAAACAAACTAGCAATTGAATTAGGTGACGCGTAAAATGATGGCAGCGAGGATGCACGGCTGCGTTTTGATGACTTCTTTCATAGATAATGATCTTCGATAATTGTTTGTTTGGCGCCGACTCAAAATCAGTTACTTACATTAGTTTAGGAGCTCAATTATCATTTAGACTAAGAAGGTTTATTTTATTTTTTTCTTTCCAGTTGATTTTTTCGTCGGTTTAATTTTTTGTTGAAAAGTTTTTATGTTGTTTGATATTAAGAAGGAAAATACCTTTTAAATGAGGTATCACTTGCCATATGTGGCGGTCACAGCTCCGAGGGATTGAATGTATTTCGGATGAATTTCATCGCGAAAATGTAGTTGATGTGTCCGAGCGTTTTTATATAATTCGGTTCTGCCGACCTACAGAGCCGTTGTTTCGCTTTCAATGGCCCACACATGAATAACGTTATAATTCAATTCAAATGCCTTAGTCGTGCATTGCCAACTACAAAAAGTAGTTGAGTATCTACTTTTTCTTTATTATCGGAAGCCTCACGTTTTGTTTTTTTTTTCAGTTATCAAATGACGAAACGGAAATCGGAATCGTATGATTTGTCAGTGGTTGATTTCAATTCCAGGTGAGATATATTTTACACTATTGTTATAAATTCACTACCCCACTGCCTGTTGTTTACAATGTAGAGAGGTCGACTGATAGAGAAACAAGTAGCGGCTCCAATATGGCGGACGAGATTTGTGTTATTGGTCCGATTAGATTCAAAATTGGTATGTGGGGGTTTTTGGGGACGAAGATTATGAATTTTTTTGTCAAAATTCATAAAATTTAAATGGCGGCTCCAAACTGGCGGACGATCTCTGTGACGATTGTCGCATTGTCGGTATACAGGGGTTTCCGGGGTCGGGGATTATTAATTTTTTGTTAAAAATCCATAAATTCAAGATGGAGGACGAAGTTTTGTAATTATGGTACGATTTGATTCAAAATTGGTATGTGGGGGTTTTTGGGGTCAAAGATTATGAATTTTTTGTCAAAATTCATAGAATTGAAATGACGGTTCCAAAATGGCCGATGATCTCTATGTTTATGGTCCGATTCTATTCAAAATTGTAAATGGAGGTTGTCGGGGTCGGAGATTATGAATCTTCACCGATTGCAGATACAAGCATTCGAAACGTCGTGAAAACCTTTTAAATACATCAAGACGATGAACGTCCGAAACTATAGTATTCAAGAATTTTTTGTTAAAAATCCATAAAAAGGGGTTTTAATTGGAGATTGATTCAAAATTGGTATGTTGGGGTTTTTAGGGTCGAAAATGATGAATTTTCTGTCAAAATTCATATGATCAAAATGGCGGCTCCAAAATGGCCGATGATCTCTGTGTTTATGGTATGATTCGATTTAAAATTGGTATGTGGGGGTTTTTGGGGACGGAGATTATGAATTTTTTGTTAAAAACCCATAAATTCAAGATGGCGACTCCAAGATGGCGGACGAGTTTTGTAATTATGGTACGATTCGATTCCAAATTGGTATGTGGGGTTTTTTGGGGTCGAATATTATGAATTTTTCGTCAACATTCATGGAATCAAAATGGCGGCTCCAAAATGGCCGATGACCTTGTCTTTATGGTCCGATTCTATTCAAAATTGGTAAGTGGAGGTTGTCGGGGTCGAAAATTAAGAATTTTCTGTTGAAAATCCATAAATTCAAGATGGCGACTCCAAGATGGTGGACGAGTTTTGTAATTATCGTACGATTCGATTCAAAATTGGTATGTGGGGGTTTTTGGAGTCGAAGATTATGAATTTTTTGTCAAAATTCATAAAATCAAAATGACAGCTCCAAGATGATTTCAGTCAAGTGACCAATTTTTTCCCATAGGGCTACTGGATGAATAGCTGAGAATCATATATTTGTGTTGCCTTTTCAACGTCAGATAGTGAATGGATTCCAAACAACGCGAATTAGCCGAGTTAGGTTACATTGTGTTCTCTCACGTTTGATATTGATTGGATTGCGATCAACTAACATAATTTTCAACTTGCAAGATTTGAACTTTGAACTAAACAAGCTTTTATTCAACTTCACATTGTGAGTGAAGTTAAATAAAAGCTTGTAATAAATATATTTTTTCATGAATCTCACAATCTGAATATTTTTTCTTTCACAGGACATCGCTGGCGAATAATGACCAATTCAAAGGGCAAAACAATGGTAGCGCGGGCAGTATTCCAGAGAAGGCATACGATATCCATGAACACAGAAATGTCGAACATCCCAATACGTAAGCCGATTTATTTATGACGCTAACAATTTATTGGAAACTTACTTATTTCATATCGATAATGTCAATATACAGTGCGTCAAATTCAAAAATTGCCAGTGGGAATTTCTCGGAAATGAAAAGAGATATCGAGAAATTCCTAAACCCGTTCGAGGGATGGTCAGCAAGGGGTAAGCAAACCTCGATACTCTCATCCCCATTTCAAAATTTTAAACGCAACCCCTCATGTGTTATATACATCAATTCGAACTACTTCATCAACACTGAACACGATATGCAACATGGGAAGAAATGAGTTCTTCGATCATATTCTATTCGAGTGTCCTATATAAATTACCAACTTTTGGAATATCACATTCAATTAGAGAATTACTGAATTCATATATAGTGGATAGGCGTTTATTCGTTGAAAACCGTCCAATTGGAAAATTGCAAGAGTACAGCCAGTCCCTAAAAAAAGGCAAAAGGCCCTACCTAGCAACTACAGACCTATTGCACTGCTATCTATTATTTCAAAGGTCATGGAAAAAGCCATCAACATCGAGCTCATGAAATATCTGGAAGACTCAGGAATTGTCAACGATAGGCAATATGGCTTCCGCCATCAGAGAACAACTGGTGACCTGCTCGCTTACGTCTCACATATATGGCAGCTATCTATTGAAAAGTATGGAGAAACTTTAGCTGTGGCATTAGATATCTCCAAGGCGTTCGATCGAGTTTGGCACCAGGGACTCCTCGCCAAGCTTCCGTCTTATGGCTTGCCCCCTCAGCTGTGTTCTCTGCTTGCTAGTTTTCTCTCAAACAGGTCTCTCCATGTAGTGGTCGATGGAGTTTCATCTGACACTCTACTCATAAATGCTGGTGTTCCGCAAGGATCTATTCTCGCACCAACACTATTTCTACTTCACATCAACGACCTGTTGAAAGCAACTTCATGTCCAGTACACAGCTTTGCCGATGATAGTACCCTCCATACCGCTTTCTCTTCCAGGGCCCCTATATCAGCCCGTGAAACCAGAAATGAACGAGGAAGAAATGTTAATAATATAAATATGGACTTAGCAACAATTCTCGAGTGGGGATCTAATAACTTGATAGAATTCAATGCAAACAAAACACAAACATTTCTTTTCTCTAGAAAAGCCGATCTCACTGTGCCTAACATAACTTTGTCAGGAGTAACCATACCACTGAAGTCATCCATATCGATGCTTGGTATTACTATCAGCAATAACCTTTCCTGGGAAAATCACGTGAGGTCCATTGCCAAAAGTGCATCCCAAAAACTTGGTTTTTTGTTTCGTGCCAAGAGCTATTTCACCCCCACTCAGCTGCTTATGATCTATAAGGCACAGATCCGACCTGTCCTGGAATACTGTTCCCATATTTGGAGCGCGGCACCTAAACATATCCTGAGGCTATTGGATTCTGTCCAAAAAAGGGCAATTCGTCTCGTCGGTGATGCCTCGCTTACAAACTCGCTCACTTGTCTGGAACACCGTAGAAAAGTTGGCAATTTGTCTCTATTTTATAGATATTTTCATGGGCGATGCTCTTCTGAAATATCAACAATCGTTCCTGCTTTGGCAGTCTCTTCGAGATTAACCCGTCAAGTTCAGTCATCACACCCCTCCGTGGTCACTTTGGAGACCTGCAGAACATCACTTTCCAAAGACTCGTTCATCCAACGAACAGCGAGGCTTTGGAACTCATTGCCTAGGGAGGTGTTCCCCGAGGCATACAACCTCCAGAAATTTAAGAAGAACACCAACTCCTACCTTCTTTCCCTTGGTTTCCACGATGTTCTCTGAACATTACAGGATATCCCTTTTCGTGAGAACCAGAACAAAAAAAAAAGAACGAGGGCGTGAAATCGTATACTTTTTTAGCAACTTCAGGGGTTCCCCAAGGATCGAATCTAGGTCCACTGTTATTCCTCCTATTTGTTAATGATGTCTGCTCGTATATACAATCACACAAATCACTATACGCGGATGACATGAAGATATTCAGAATTATTGATGATGAATCGGATTGCACATCTCTACAAAATGATATCAATGCACTTAATAATTGGTGTGCAGAAAACAAATTAACTCTCAATGAAGGAAAGTGCAAGGTCATGACGTACACCAGAAGAACGAATTCAATAGATTATTTGTATACAACCTCTAATAGGCATCTTTCCCGTGTCACCCAGTTCAAAGACCTAGGAATATTGTTCGACAACAAACTAACATTTTCAATTCACATTGATACCATCGTATCTAAGTCAACCAAATTACTGGGATTTCTGATGCGCAATTGCAGAGATATAAAATCGCTAGATGCTCTGAAAGCTGTTTACAATTCCCTTGTGAAGAGTAAACTCAGTTATTGTAGTTCTGTGTGGAATCCGAACCATGAGAGATTCATCGCTGCCATTGAAAGAGTACAGAAAAAATTTCTCAGTTATTGTTTTATGAAAATACACGGAGTCTATCCGGCGAGAGGTTACAATTATGACCTCCTCTTCGGTAAATATTTAGTTACATCACTCATGCACTCCGAATATGGGGAAAACACTTTTTACGTGTTTTTGCCTCCTGAACACGAATCCGGAAGAAAAATGTGGCGGTCTCATACCGTTTCAGAGTTACATCGCTTTTTCGAAATAAATTTCAAGCACGTTTTCTCGACAAAACTCACTCAAATGTCTCCTTCTTTATTAGCATAAACATCACTAAATCACTTATTTTTGGCACAACTTTGCACAAATATCGTCGTTTTTATCGAAAAAATCCTCCTTACACAGTTGCAAATGAATTTCGTTGACAGATGACATTTATTAACTTTTTTAATTTTTCATGTTGGTAATAAATGAATCGGACTGTGTAAGAAGGAGGACCTTTTTCGATAAAAACGACGATATTTTGTGCAAAGTTGTGCCGAAAATAAGTGATTTAGGGTGTATTGTTTATGATGGTTAAAAGAAGGAGGCATTTTGATTGAGTTTTGTGCGAGAAAACGGTGCTTGAAATTTATTTCGGAAAAAGCGATGTAACTCTGGAACGGTATGAGA